>JABSTQ010010240.1:0-145006 GCA_013358835.2 Ixodes persulcatus
AATACAGAAAGGAACTCCTAAAGAACACTCCGTCACATCTAGACCGCCGACCATTTACGAAGTCCAAATTACTGGGGTTCTGGAACTTTAAACTTAGAAAGGCGAAGGCCGTAAACGTTCTTCTATGTTTTTTTATCCTAAAGTGTCTAGGAGTTCATTTTGGAAAAAAAGTGTTATATTAACCACTTAACCGCTCTTCGTGTTTGCGTGCAAAGTCCGAAATTTTAATGACTCCGCTTAGGGTACATGTGTTTAACTGAACTTCGTGCTGGTACATTCGACTCCCGTACATTGAAAGGAATTTCGTGTCATGTAAACAACGTACTTTCAAGGCTTTTAGTTTTTGTGCTATTTTCGACGCTACGATCATGTACGCGCAAAAGCCTTTTAACGCGGCTTTTAGCTATACTTCGTTTCACCTTATGTGCGAGCGAAGGCAAAACTGGAAGCGCGAGCACGGAAGCTCCGTGCGTTCAGACTTTGCTCGAGCGCGCGAGCTGGGGAGAAATGCAAAAAGCGCTGGTTTCGCGCTTCTAGCTTTGGCTTCGCTCGCAGATAAAGTGAAACGAAGTATAGTCAGTCACGTCTCCTCTACTATCTTTCTTTCCTCCTCCTTTCACCTACCCATTCCCTTCTTTATCTCATACTGCCAAACCGAGGCAGGCCGTCCTGGTTAACCACTCTGTTTTTTCATCCTCCTCTAAGCTTCTTCTTCTTCTAGGACTTAACTCCCAACGTTAGCAATACCTCGTCTCAGCATACAAAAAAAGTCTGTCCTTGTAAAAGATTTTGTTACTCCGCGCACTTTTTTAGCTCCTGAAGAACGGTTTAGGCTCAAGCAATATCACCCCCTGGCGGACTAGAAAGGCAAAATGGCGATGAAGAACCCTTTCGCTTCAAAAAAAGAGATTAAAAAAAGTTCTCATAGGTTTATCATGAAGAACCCTTTTAATGGCTGCTTATAATCACTTTTTTAGGGTGCATAATATGGACGAGCCGAAGAACCCATAAGAGTGCTTTTACGACCAGACGTTTTTTTAAGTGTTCGGCCGAGTGCAGTCAAAGCCTATATACTCCGACCGACAGCTCAAGAAACGGATGGCGTGGCCATTCTAGGGTATCCTATTATCTCTGCGCGGCCAATGACATTTGCGTCATTAGCGGACAAAAGGACCAATCACAAAGCCGAAAGGCGTAGGAATAATTGGGCGCATCCTGCGTTCTTTCTCTGACGTCACGTTGGCGGCGGTGGCGCTGCCGTCGGCAATGCACATGCGCAGTCGGCTCAGCTGAATCGAATCTGGGGCCCTATGTTGCGCTTTTCGGACTCCCACGGTGACTACGGAGAAGGAAGTGACGACAACAACGCAGCAAATGCAGATTGGACGTTGACTGACCGCCCATCAATATACATCCAATCTGCGTTTGCTGCGTTTTTGACGTCACTTCCTTCTCCCTAGTCGCCGTGGGAGTCCAAAAAGCGCAACATAGGGCCCCTGTGTGGGCAAGGGAGGCATGGTTTGTGAACAGCGTGTTAGCTAATAGAATTAGGCACACCAACGCAAAAGAAAAGACAAAAAAATACTAAGACACGGCACATACGTTGCGATTTACTCGTCTAATCGGTTATTTCACGCGAACAGGTGTGAACTCTCAGAAGAAAAAAAAAATGTATACACTTACACCCTTTGTCCCATGTGATACACCCCAAAAACACCTCAGTTCGGCGTACAAACCGACGGCACCAACTTTCCTGAGCAGGCTCGATATCCGAGTGGTACAACTCGTAGGAACTCCCTTGAGGCTACCCGTCTCGGAGAATGACGCATCGCACTGGTTCTACAACACGTAGACATTTAGGCCAATTTAAAAAAAATTGCTCGATCTTACTCCAGGGTAAGGGTTTTGTAGATTGGCGTTCGAAAACCTACACGCGTCCAGCGTTCTTCAATATGTGTTGTCACGTGACGCGACCCGTCGGAGTTACTCCAATTCATTTGAGTAAGATTTGGAACACAGCCTTAGTGACCGTTATCTCCCGCGGCGCGATCCCAAGAGCACCCGCGCATATGCTGCGACGGCCCCCTCGCGGTGAAAATGACTACGAACGATTTGGACCCGGTAGCTCACCCAATCAAACGCTTTGGTTCCCCAGGTTGCCCACACACTTATTACACCAGCTAATGTACGTGTTCCTGACTAAAAAATTTAAATAATCGTGTTTTTTTTGGTCCTACTGCAAAAGATTAGTGTTTTTTTTTCTCTAGTCTTTGCTACGTAGTTCAGCTGTTTAATAAGTTATATTGCACCGTTATTAAGCGCCTCGCAAAAAATGGGGCCGTCAGTTCAATATCAGTGCGCTGTACGTCGAACTGAAATTTCGGGGTGTATTTTATGGGACAAGGGTTATAAGAGTATACACTTTCTTTTGTTCCGAGATTGTGGACGAGCGTCGCGACGTTGCTCTTTCGACACCTTGTGATTGGCCCCATCGAACCGTACCGCCGGTTACGTTCTGATTTATGACAAAATTGAGTACAGAATGAAGGGTGGTCCCCGTTTCGACCCATTCCCAATTCAACCTTCCCGCTTGTACCTTCCCGTTTCGACCCGGCTCAAAACGACCTTCTCGTTTCACCCTTTCCCATTTCGCCCTATACCGAAACAACCTTCCCGCTTCGGCCATCGTTTGTTATCAGTTTTGGTCAGTTCGTTTTTATCGTTCGTTAACAGTTCATTAAGTTCAAGTGTCCAATGTCTATTTTCCTTGCTGACCTCACTTCTCCCTCTTCCGAAACAACCTTGGAGACATGGCACCGCAAGATAAACACGGTGTCAGAGAGGGCTCACCCGAACATTTACAGCCTCATCGATTTGATCATACGGGATGAGGCTTTGACACGGATATCTTTGCAGCAACTTGCAAATAGTGGTGCTTTGCGGGCCAGGGGCACAAGTGGATCAGCAAGGACGACAAACTATCAGAACTGGAGTGTCGCCTCTCTGATGGCACGACTTTCCTGTTTGACTTTCTCAACAAGGCGAAGGCATTTTCCGGTCTATGATGTTTTCCTGTGTGCTCGAATGTTCAGTGTTTGAAATTGCAAAAAAGAAAATAAAGTCGCAATCACATGCCTGTCGCCCTGCCTGATTTATCGCTCTCCAAAATATCAGGATCACTAATATGAGGTTTTAGAATAACGTACGCAAGCACTTTGGGCACCCCAAAAATAGCGTCGCGATGGCGATGCGAATTTTAGCCTACCCAATGTGCTTGTGTACGCAAGACTTCATTATTGTACGTAGAGCGAACAAGCGATCGGCGGTGCTGCTGTTTATCTCGTAGAATTAAAAGGCTGCCATAAAAACTATTACTGGCTTTGTAAGTGCTCATCTGAGTCAGTCCCCTAGAATCCCGGAGAAAAGCTCAACGGAGAAAAGCTCACCGCAAAACCGGCGGATGCGGAGAAAAGCTCTCCGGCCATTGAGCATATGCGGAGAAAAGCTCACCGATTTTTTTTGTATTTTTTTTTATATGGAGGCTGTTGGGTCATGCGTAACATTTGTCAATTTATTATCATTAAAATTCGGCAGCTTTGTAAACAAGAAAATGTCTTTTTTTTGTAATATTTGTTAAGCTTATTGGGTATATTGCTCCCAAATCAATAATTGCGGGTGAGTGTTTTCTGCGGCTTATTCTCTAACCAACGAAAGCCTAACTGAGAACTTTATGAACTTGAAGAACAGGAAAAAGTTTGAAAACTTAATAATGTCTGCCTAAAACCAAAAAAAATCCAAACTGTAAATGCCGAAAATCCGAAAGTGCATGCGCAACAACGCGACGCCTGAAATTCTCTTTGAAGCTTTTCTTAACCTTTGAAAAGAAGATAAAACAGATATCGAGGCTTCTTTCGTCCGTGAAAATGCACGTTTTCTAGCCGTTCGTGCTGGCGTTTCCACATGTTGCCTTTGTGTGATAGTGCCCCTCTACGGCGAGCCACCCTTGACTTTCAGAGCTGCACACTGTCACCGTTGTTACTCGTAACCTATATAAGAATTAGTCTTCTGTAAGGTAGCGAATAAGGCGAGTTGGTAAACGTTATGCATGATGAAAAACGACGAAGACGGAGTGAAGACCACAAACACGACAGGACGAAGCTGTTCTTGCGACTAAAGTTTTGTTAGCGAAATTAACAGAAAGAAAACAGCGTAGCCGACACTGATTACATCAACGAACTCCTACTTATCTATTAGGCACTACACAATGTTTGGAGCAAACGGTTCACGAACTGCTGTTCATATTAGCTCGCAAAGAACAAACCTCTTTATCTGACAGAGCTACCGACGGCGCACTGTCAGCTGTCAATAAATTATTGTCTTTTTTTACCGGTGTACGATGTTCTGATTCTATACTTGCGGCTTCATTAATATACAAAATGTGTGATTATTAATTTCTGAGGAATTAGTAAATATTCCCAATGAACTTCAAGAATATTACAAAAAAGAGGACATATTTTTAATGAAGTGACGAATGCGAATTGTGTTAAAATACCACGTTTGACGCAGAATCCGCAAAGTTAAAAAAAAATCGGTGAGCTTTTCTCCGCATCCGCTCAAAGGCCGGTGAGCTTTTCTCCGTATCTGCAGGTTTTGCGGTGAGCTTTTCTCCTGTGAGGTTTTCTCCAGGTTTTCCCGCTTCAGACAGAGCAATTTCAACCAGCAACTTGACGTCGCAACACCAGCAACACGGGCCGTCCGCGTTCACACGCAGCAACCGAATTGCTCCGACTTGCTATCATCATCATTCACTTTGAATTTTTTTGCACTATTTAGACACCCAGCTACGCGCTATAAACGTGTTTTTATATCTTTAAATGGCGTAGAGAATACTAACTCATCTTTCTGAAAAGGTTTATTTCCAAAAACGATCGATTTCAAACCAGAACCAAGTCTTTAGCGGTCATCATCACCACCACGGGGGTGTCACGTGAAAATATCGCGTCCCTGATTGGCTGCTGCCGCTTCAAACGGCTCCCAGTGTCGATTGGGTTTCGACGTTGCTCGGTACATTGGAGGGGGTCCGAAACCGTGTCCGATTTTTTCGCAGCTAGGTGGCGCTGCCGGCGCATTAATCCACGCGTTTTCGTCTGCTACTGCTCCGCGGCTGCTTTTGAGTCCCGACTCCTCTCGAGGTTCAGCATGGTTTTGGGTTAGTTTTTGCCCTTTCGCCAATAAAAAGTAAAAATATGACTACCAACAGCAGCAGAAACAATTTGAAAGTTGTCTGCTGCTGTTATCCGTAAGAAAGGCCAGAACCGCGCTGTCAATGATGATGATAGCAAGTATTAATGCGGAGCGCGCGCCCTCTAACAGGCGCCACGCAAAGGGACCCCCCTCCGGAGCGGAGTTCCAGAACTGAGTTGTTCTAATAACGTTGGCTGGCCCCATCGAAACGTACCGCCGGTTACGTTCTGACTTATGACAAAATTGAGTACTGAATGAAAGCCTCGTTAGGGTCTCGTCCACACCTGTACAGCAAGATTCGTGAAAACATTGAAACCGACGTTTGCCTCCAAAGTCTCTGTAATGCATTAAATGTAACATAGGGATTTAGTGAGGGAATCGGTGTATATCGTGTGACGTATATTTTCCCGCTAAATTTAGCGGGGAAACTGAATTGATTTGCATGTCCCGTGACGTCCTTTCACGTGATATCAATTTTCCCGCTAAATTTAGCTGAAGAACTGAACTCGTGTATAGGTCTCGTGATATCAATTTCCCCGCTATATTTGGTGGGAAATGCTGGGACGGCCGAACGGACGGACGGACAAAATTTTGGGGTTGGGGTAGCGTTAAAAAGCAATTCATGCTTTAAAAATACTTTTATATAATGTTGAGTATTTTGAAAAAAGGAAAAGAAAAGGGCGAAGAAAGATTGGTAGTTAAGCTTCGCGAGGCGACTCGTGTCATCCGTTCTTTGCCATCAAAATATTGCATATTAGCAACTATTGCCACTGCCACAGCTTTGAGGAACGCTCGGTTTATGCTGTTCACGCTTCTTGCATCGTTATGCAAGTGAAGAAGTTAAGCGTGTGCGTGCACATGTTTTGATCGGCACCCAAGACACCCGATCGCCAGTGCGCGCATAGCTTTGAGCGCATAGCCGCAGAAAGTTGTCCGCGAGTATAATACCGCGATCTGATTGGCTGCCCAACAATATATAATCACATGGACTCGCTACGCCCTGCGTTTTCTGAGCTGTGAATGTCTATTTACTGCAGCAAACGCAATTTTAAAGGGATTTGCTAATAGCAATAATTATACCGCAAGTGAACTTTCCTCCATTTCAGTGACGAAGAAGAAAGAAAACAAATTGTAAAAAATATAATTTACGAATAGGAAAATGTTTTGCCTTACGTTTCTTCGGCTCTTGTAAGATTCCGAAATGTAGTTATCAAATCCAATCACTTATTGCATCAGAAAATACAGATGCCGGAGCAACGGACAAAAGCCAATCATTGTTGGCTTGACGAGGTCCGGTTCCAGTGTGCTCGTAAGTGGGCAATGGCGAAGAAAAAGACAATCGAAGTAACATATACATTGGGAAACATAACATATTAGGTAAACGCTTTATGTAAAATAATGCATATTATACAAAGAGTAGGTCCAAGGATTCACTATAATAACTATGAATGGCAATGCTATGTATGCAATATCTAGCGAGCAATATAGATAGGTTATATTTAAAGGATTGCAAACCGTAATTTGTACAACTATGAGACACGCTTTTATTCCTTTGAGCAGCTGGTTCGTTTGTTGACATGAACGTACCAACCGGGGGGGGGGGGCAAGGGGGGCACTCGCCTCCCAGTTCTCAGAGGGGGGGGGGCAAGGCATGTGTTCCCCCCCCCCCCTGAAACAGCCGTCACTTGGCAGGGCAAACACTGGCCGGCGGCGCCCAAGGGATACCAAGGGCACCGCCCCCCCCCCCCCTGCCCTGGGGGGGAGGTCTGGCTTGCTCCCCCACTCAAAAACAAGTTGGTACGCCACTGTTTGTTGGTAATATACCGTTAACAGGAATAAATAATCTACGGCGTGTTCTTCCTTGGATGGCGTCCTTAATTCTTTCGCAAATGCAATGAGCGACCTTTGTAACACCCATGCAGTATAGTAATTAAACTACGGTAAACAGTTGAATAATTGCTCCCGTACTTTTCGATCTTTCGGGTGTAGGCGTACTGCTGTGAATTAAATAGCGTAGCGCCATATTCATAGATTACACTTCATACAGTGCAGGTATGTCGTGCATTTTTTAGCACCATGAAGGCTATCATTACACATCGATTTGAAACGGTAGTCATACACCACTACTTTATAAACTTTTGAGGTAAAAACAAACCGTGATTGACGCTACAGCGACGAAATAGGGGGTCTCCTGTTGTAGTGGGAGAGACAAACTAAAACAATTCGTTGAGCGAATTGAAAATGGGCCAACGACTTCTTCAAAGAGTCCCCTGCGGCAGTTGGAGCACTTCCAACTCGGCCGCTTGAATCCCTGCCATCTCGTCCGTCTTCGCTGGAATCTTGGGATTCCTGGATTTTTGTCGATCTACTTCTGACGCCTGCCCCATGTTTTTGCCCCCCCCCCCCCCCCCCCACTCGCGTACTTTTCGCGGAGCAATTTGGAACCCTTGACGTTGGGGACCACGGTACCCCAAGTTTTCTTTCTTTTCTACGTTGCTCTCCATCTTCAATGTTATTTTCGCCAGCTGACCGACACACAGAAATTTTAAGTCAGTATCTGTGAATGACTGCCTGCAACGATTGACGTAATTGAGTGAAAATGCGTGAGAAAAATACGGTCACCTTTTTTTTTAAATACATTTAAGCTCAATCGGAAAAGATCGCGTCTCTTCTGTACTTGATTTTGTGTGTGTGTGTGTGTGTGTGTGTGTGTGTGTACGGGCGTGTGTGTGTTTGTGTGTGCGTGCGCGTGTGCTTGTCGGTGTGTGTTTTTGTGAGTGTGTGCATGTGTGGGAGTGTGCATGCATGTATGTGTGTTTGTCCGTGCAGGCGCGCGTGAGCCCGCGCTTGGAACGGGATACGATACAGCGGTTGTATACTGGATCTAACGAAAGCATATCTGGTTCACTGATTGGGTGGTCATCGAACCCATGCGAGGAGACGGGAAGTGATATATGCTTCCAATTTATTTGCCCAGTTTAGAAGTTTCTTGCTTTCGTCATAAAAGAATGGTATGTAAAGGGGGATGGGCATTTTTCTTTGGGAGTTTCACGCTCTATTTTATGCCACCCACTCGTACATTTATCAGAGGTTACAGGTACAAGGGCAGCAGCGATTTAATGGTCATGAACGTAACATATATATTACATTTCTTCCAGCAATTTACTATATTGATTTAGTGTAAACATAAGATCCCAGAGCGAAGGTGAAGCTCGAACTGCTCTGAGTTGTGTGAGCACGCGTCCGCCTCCGAAACGCCTCCCGAGTTTAAAGCTTACGCTTTCTAAAATGGCGCAATATTTGATACGTGCAACAACCTTTCTGTAATTGTTGCGTAATGCAACATCCGTTAATTTTCTTTTATATTTACCCACTCCAACTATGGCCTATAAACAAAATGCACTTGGAGTACCGTCGCACCATTCCTCGATTTTAACGCGAAACGTAATTTCGCAAGTTGTTGGGTACTTCGTGAAGCCTGGATAAAGCGTGGCCGCGAGGCTCGACACTGATTGGTTGACAAGTGAGAGAGGATGAGGGACGTGCTTGACGCTTATTGGTTAGCCGGCGGGTCACGTGAACAAAGGGGTGGGCGAGGAGGAAGGAGGTAGGGAAGGAGGAGCTCGATTACTTGCGTGGTCGTGTCTGTACCGAACGGACTGTCAACGTGCAGCTGTTTTTGTAGACCTTCAGATGTCCAGAATTTTGCGTATATGGACTCTGCGCTAATTAGACGAAGCCACTCAGGTAGATTCATGGCCCCAACTATTCCCTATTTACTTTAGTATCCTTAAACAATTGTACATCGAACGCTAGGTTGATTCAAACTTGACCCCATTAATGTCTGAGGTAAAAGATTTAGTAACTTTTAGATTATCGCATTAATACAAAACAATAATTTAGAGAAGTTTGACCCCTCCATACGAAGGTTTCAATCAGTGAAAGAGTTATAATTGTTAAAAGAATAGTAACTTTCTGAGACTCCAAATTGTGTCAAACTTGAAGGCTGCAAAAATTCGCAAACATACCTCAGCTTTTTCGAAGCCCAAATTTGAAAAATAATTTATTTTCTTTTTTTGTAATATTTTTTACTTTTCTTTCATAAAATGTAAGATGTGTTTTCTAATTTTCAGTTTTCTTCTAGTCACACAATTGCTATGAACATATATCTTATTCAGAACGTTTTGAGGACCTATCCTTTTTTCTTGCTCGATTAGATATGAAATGACCCACATATAACTATTTAGTTGTTTGCATTTACTGCAAGTAGTTTATATGATCGACAATGCAGTAAATATATATAACAAAATACATACCAAATCTTAACAATGCAATGCATGAAACTACATTCGGAAAAAAAGTGCTCCAGCAGGGCGTCCTTAATAAAATAAGGAAATTTGTTTCATTAGCCTATTGTGTTTCAAAAGAAGGATGTGTAAAACAAAGAAGTTCCCCGCGACGGTTCAGTGATCGTTAGAGCGTGTTTGTTTCTTGTAGACCCAGCTTAGTTAATTGCCTAGTTATGCGTCAAACCCACTCGCAAATTACCAGGAACCATAATTAAAAGGAAATTAAAGCAGTATATAAGATACGGACGAGAGATCATGGATGCCTTCGCCATGCACCACAGTCAAAACAACTTCGGGTCTCCTTCCATAGGCTTATCCAGGAGGGAGATACACTTCCTGGGGCCAGAGCTGACGTCCCTCGTTTCCGCGGCTCCAAGCGATTGGATGTCACCTCACGGGATCGTCCTTCACTCTCTTGCTTCTACACCCTCTCCCATCGCTTTCCCCCCTTTCCAGTGTGGTGTCCTTCACCCTCCCCCTCCTTCACATATATATGCAAACTTCGGTTCAATAAATGTTGTTGCTAGTTGGAAGTCTTCGTTGTCCGTTCCCCCTTTCTTGTGTATCTTCCTCATGTTTAATTACTGTTACCAACACGCTCGTTTTGTACTTAACGTATATTTTTGCCTTCACAGAATTTACTCACAAGAGAATCGTTGCGTTGCAGAAGCGACGTGCCTTTCCTCAAATGCTGGTGCGTAAAGATATCGGCAAAAAGCGAAGTTTTATTATTCATTGTCTTTTGTGATCACACCGCCTACCATTTAACGTCAAGGAAGCCGATCACGACCCCCCCCCCCCCCCCCCTTCCCCCCGAAAAAAAAAAATTGTTTAAGGTTGTATAATGCACGAAATGCAGTATTTAAGGGGCGTCTGTTTCAATTTCTGCAAAACAGATTATATACACCAACTCATGTTTACAAACAAACCGGAGCGCCCCTAGCGGACGCCACCGGCGCCGCGCATGCGCGGTGGACGGTGGGCAAGAAGCCCGCCGTCGCCCATAAACAAACCATTGAATTGCGTTGTTGTCGGCGTCGGTGGGAGCCCCCGTGCTCTTTTTCGCGTTGGAATTGTTGATTCTTCGTCCTCCTAACAATGTCTGACTACTTGAGCGGCTTCAGCAAAATTAACGAGGCAAAACTTTGCGTGAATAATGTGACGTGCGGCGATTCATTTCACGTGGACGCCGCAGAATGGGCGCTAAAGCCTAACTCCCACGATGAGATTCTGCTCGCTATCTTCAGTCGCGACGTCGCTCGGGCAGCAAAAGCTTGGACCGTAGCTGAGATGGTGGACGTCGATACTGAAAACCGCAGAGTAGAATCGGGCATTACGAGTCGGTGACGGCCACTGGTAACAATGATCAACATCTTCTTGTATCTACTGTTTACACTTAGCCTACTTACCCCAACTAACCTTCAAAGGTGTTTTGAGGCATGCATTTAGTTCTTAGAGCAATTACTGGGTAAACGTTTGGTTTACGGGCCGCTGTCGTTTGAAAGAGCTGACCACAAAAAGCAGACAAGTTTGAAAGGGCAGACGACAGTTCGAACGCATGCGCAATGGAGTGCGGGGAAGAAGCACCGCGTCCCACGTCAGAAAACCATTGGAATGTCACGTTGTCGGCGTCTGTGTGAGTCTGCATACTCCTTTTCGCGTTGAAATTGTCGATTCAACGTCCTCATAGCAATGTCTTACCACTTCAATCGCCTGAGCGAAATCATCAAGGCTTGTTACGCCGCTAAACTTTGCGTAAATAATTTGACGTGCAGCGATTCATTCGCATGAACGCCGCAGAATGGACGTCAAAACCATGATGAGATTCTTCTAGCTATTTTCGGTGGCGACGTCGCTCATGCTGCAAAAGTGTAGAAGGTAGCGGCGATGATCGACGTCGATACTGAAAATCGGAAGCGGGAACAGACCAAGCGTAACAGATCGGTGATGGCCACTGGTACCAATGATCAACATCTTGTATCTACTGTTTACACCGAGCCTACTTAAGTCTCTTGAGGCCTGCAATTACTTCCTATTGCAATCACCGGGTCAAAGTTTCGTCTACGGACCGCTTTTGTTTGAACGAGCAGACGACAAAAAGCAGACAAGTTTGAAAGAGGTCTAGACGAAAGTTCGAACGATCAGGCGACCGTGTGAATTTGAAGACGCACTGAAGCCGTGGGTGGTCCGGACAACTTGGCGGTTTTCTCTCGTTCATGTTGGAACAAAACAAATGCATCTGGCGACCACGAAGTGTTGCCCGCACAAGCAATTGTAGTTCGACAGCGTCTGCTTTGCCCTTTTCACGGCTACTATCCACGTTCTCGGACGAACGGAGGGGGCAGAAACACATGAAAACTGATCTTCAAACCTTTCCAGGCTCTCTTGGTATAGCCCCGTCGCAGCATTTTGACGAGAAGGCAGGTTTTTTGTCTGGTTTCTTCCGAGAGAACACAGGAATGCATGTCTCGCACGGCGACTTCTGCCCACCACCCCAGACCGGAAGTGCGATCGACGCGCCACCACCGCGGCGTGACGTGGGAGAGTTGAGTTCGTGTATAGTGGTTTCGGAAGTGATGAGCCTATGTTTTCATCAGTGTTTCGCTAAATATAGTGGGAACCTGAATTTGTTTGTAGGTCACGTGATATAAATTTTTCCGCTGGAGGTAGCATGGCGACTGAAATGGTGTATAGGTCATGTGTCGTGAATTTCCTTTGCTATATTTATCGGGGAGACTTAATTATCATGCAGGTTTAGCGCAGAAATGAACGGAAGGACGAAGGTACAAATTGCGTTGAAAACAAAAAGTCTTTCAGGCTTTAATAGAATAAAACCAAGCGAAACCTTTCATTTTTTGCTTATTTTGATGAAGGGGATGGGCCGATCATCGGCCAGGAAAATCAAGGGAACGCAATAACGTGAGTCGTGCCTTGAGAAGGGCACCAAATCGGTTAGGAAAATTATCTCTTCCTTGTGGGATCGAACGTCATATGTAACGGTTGCCCGATTCAGGGATAACGAAATTCGCCAATGTCCGTGGTATTCCCTTTTTCCGGGCTGATATCGTACCTACGCGTCTTAAAGTTTTGAGAAGTTCGATGCCTGCTTTTCTTAAAGGTTTTGATGCTGCTCTTTTAAACTTTTGTAACCAACAACGTGAGAATCCCCGACAATTCAGATTGCGTGGTGCTCTATTACCATGATTTCGTGCTATCGGTGTTTAATATTTTTTTTATAAACTCCTTGGGAATATTGCGGCGAATATCTTTTTTTGGGATGGTCTGTTCTTTTCGTCTATAAAGTTTTGGCGTTTGATAAAAATCGGCATTTATCGAATTTCATGTTGCAAAAACTTAAAATTACCCAACGTCCAGATGACAAGCGCGTGATTCCAATACTTGCAAACCGTAGCGGTACGAATAAGACTCGGGGATATGAAACGTGAAGAAAAAAGCAGGCTGAAGGACCATTCCGTTGGGCTGTGTTCCCGGTTATCACAAAATGAAGCTGAAGTTAAAAAATTTCTCTCCCCGAAGCCCGGTTTTTCCCAATCAATGACGTTTCCAATTCGGCGCTTTTCAGTATTTTATTTGTCTCTGATTTCGATCAATTGGGCTTGGAGTACATGATAAAAAGTTAGAGGTAATACAAAATAAAAACACAAATAAACCCCTAAAATTAAACCCTAAGCCAGTCATGTCACGATCAAAGAAAACCGAAAAACCAAAACGAGGGTGTGCTGTTCTTAATAAAGAAAACCTCGAGGTTCACGGAAATATATCTTTATCTGTAGCGCTATTTCGTGATTTCCCGGAAAATAGCCTCGTTTAGCTATATGCGATGTGGCTACTTTCTTTGGAACCACATCCGTTATCTTGTTTTCCTCTTGTATCGGTGCGGTGGAGTTTTACAAGTATTCGGGTCGCTCATAGGTTCCGTGGAGGTTGAGGAGTCCCATACTTCTGCCCAAGTGTCTTCAACCTAAGCACCCCAAAACAACGATCTTTTAACTCAACACCAAAAAAGAATATCGAAAAACACCAAATGCGTGGGACAAGATGAACCACGAAAGAAAACCCCCTAAATGAACGCCCACAAAAAAAAATTATAAGTAACAATTGGGGTTGTTAAAACCATGATAATCATTATAACAGGGAATGCCAGCATCCTAAAACAATCTTGTTTAAAAAAATATTTTTGAACTAACATGCTTTCGAAAATGCGGTGACGCTAAGCATGTTGTCAGCACAAGGACAGTATATAAGGGTTAACGTATGCTTCGATCTCGTCCATGGACTTCCTCGCAAACGCGTACGTGATTGGCACAGAGCCAAATAGCCGAAGAAGTCTTTTCGTGGAGTCATGGCAAATTTAGCACACTTCAGGAAACCTAAACAGGTACCTGGGCGCCTTGCCATCTGTGTACGTACATGGCTTCCGTGACGTGACGAGAAAGCGAAAGAGTTGTCCGTCTCCATAGAACAAAAAAGAGGCTTTGACTTGTTCTGACAAGGTGAGAAGCAGATGCTACTCCGCGTGCTTTCATCACCTTTGAAGAAGAAACCCAGCTGGTTTGGAAACGTAGGATTCCCTTTCAAGATTTAGTTGGAGCTATCTCTCTCTCTTTCTCTCTCTCTCTCTCTGTCTATATATATATATATATATATATATATATATATATATATATATATATATATATATATATATATATATATATATTAACTTTAATTCTTATTCAACTAGACATATTTCTGCTGAATATGTTTACTTTAAAGCTCAAAAGGTTCGGCTTACTTTTTTGTTACTATGAATCTGTCGTTTTTCTAAAACAGTACCCACGTTTAACGGATTCATGTACGTATCAAATTCCCAGAGCGTGTGATAGGTTGATGGATGAAGCACATTAGGACGGACGTGCCTGAAAAAAATTGACATGGGACAAAAAATAAATTATGTAGTCTCAAAATATAAAATTCCTATTCGTCGAAGTGGCCTGAGGCGGTTGTGCTGGATTTTCTTGGATGAGAGCAAACTTGCTCGGGATATGAAAAATAATATGTCTTCGTTTTATTCTTTCTCTGCAAATAACGTTCCTCTCCCAATGTGAGATCAGCACCACCGTAGAAACAGCTTCGACGAATCACTTTTGTATATTCTGGGTGCTCATTTTGACATCGCAGCCGGTGGCTGACGCAATGATCTCTTTGTGCATTAGCGCAGTAAGGTTCTTCGGTCAAACGTTCTTGTTAAACACATAATTGGCGAGTACAGATAAGGTTGACATAGAGTACGGGGTGGGCCAAGAGCGCGGGCTCATTCGCCGATTGCAAAGGGACCCACGGAGAAGGTAATTTTAGGGTGATCGTGTTAGGTGAATGAGCCTCACTACCTGGTGCCCGTAGTATCATTTTTGAAGATGGGACACATTCGGAATACCGACTGGAGCTCTACGTCGGATGTCGAAACTTAGGCTAGGAAGAAAGTTTCGCCACACCTGAGCTTGCCGCTGCTGAGCACGTGCTCACGGCGAGCTTCCGTGATGCTTGAGTAACGCTCATTCTATGCCATCAAGATTTCTGGTCTAGGCCGCCTCTAAATATAAGATTTTTCTTAGCAGTCAGACATGACGTCCAGTGAATAATTTCTTCACGCCAGCAGCAAAGGAATATTTTTTCCGAGTTCTATCTGAAGGCTGCAGCTAGCGTCACCGACCCGCGAAATCGAATTTCGAACTTTTCGACATCGTTGTCTGGCTCAGCTGGCGGAACACGAGCCGCAACGGTTGCCCGGAGATACAGAAAACGCGCCGTCTTACTTAAAGGCCGGAATTGCGTCGCTCCCTTTTTATTGCGCGGTAAAGGTGAAGAGTGAACTTGTCTCGCTCTCCGAAAGCTTCTGCGTCTTAGTGGGTGTCGTCCTGTCATTGCGCGGTGCGCGTCGGGCGTAAACCTTGACGAAGTGGAGATTTTTTTTTTTTTTTTTGAAAGTCGAAAGTTTAATGGGTTTCTGATGTCTTGTCGGTTCCGTGTCCTTCTTTTTTCTTTTTTTTTTCTTGAGCCATGTATGCTTTTTTATTCTTTTTTTATTATAAACAACGAAACAAAAATTAAGCACCTAAACCGCCTTGTAAAGTCAGCCCTCGTGGATAGGAGGGACACAACCAAGATAATAAGGCCGTAGTGCGTACTTGTCTCACGTCACGTACAGTAGGCCAGCTCGGACCCGAGCACTAGTGCCCAATGTGTGCCCCAGGCTGGCCTCCAGTACGTGACGTGGCTGGTTTAGCACTACGGCCTTGTGACATGGAAGGTGTAGCCACAACCTCTCCTCGTCCTTCCCACCACTTGCCCCGACGTAAACATGTATTAAAATAATCAAAGTTTTACACGCTATGAATGCCCTTCACCCACTCAGTATGACTACGCCGCCTGTAACACGTTTCCAAGTTCCCTGTAACACGTCATAAAAGTGTCATGTCGTCGCCGACCGCAGTCCTGGCAGTGTAGCAAGCAGCGGTGGTGGATGTGGTAGACGCCCGTCCCTGTTGCAGGTCGTTCTCCAGCCTGACAGTCCACGAGGGTTCGGTGGGCAGTAGTTGAGACGCTGGGACGACAGCGACGCACGCGTCCGGTAGTATTTTTTTTATTGATACTTCTAAGGCCAAGCTCCAGGATCCAGACATCTGACAGTGTCATGCTCCGGCTTCTGTAACGTCATTTCTTGCCTCTTTGTGGTTATCGCTTTTTGATGTATGGCCGGAATGGGACGCTAAATACACCAGTCGGAGACGCCGTTCCGGGCGCTGTAGTGTGACACTTTCAACCCCTAACGTAAATTTTTTCGTCTTCATCGAAATAGATCGCATTTGCTATCCAACTGTGCCCTTGCCCGTTTCTAGCTGCGGATGAACATCGTAGATGCGTGAGTTTGCGTAATCATTACCGTCGGATGCACGTCAAGAACGGTGCAACAATTTTTCTACTTTCATTAAACACCGCCTAAAATCAGTCGTCAATGTTTATAACCTACGAAACGCGTTAGTGTTCCTTTCCGTGTAATGAAAGTCACAAAAAAAAAAAAACGAGCAGAGTTCACCTTTTCAACGTGCAGCCAGAATTAGCGGCCGCGTGATCTGGTAACGGTTCTATGCCATAAATTATTATTGTTATTATTATTATTATTATTATTATTATTATTATTATTATTATTATTATTATAGATATTATTATTATTACTATTATTTTTCTTATTAAATAACCATCAGAGCCCAGCGTTTGTGGTTGTCGAAATACATGGCAAATGATTTGCTGCACGAATTTTTTAGGATTTGGCTATTTCCGCCTTTGAAACGACAGAACACGAGCTTGCACGGCTCCTATGAGGTCGCATGTTAACAGGTTCACTGTAGCGACAAAAATGGCCTATGTAGAGCGGAGACACTAACTTCGGTTTGTATGAACCTTCCTACTACGAATTTGAAAATAATTTTAAAAATGCCATGCCTATTTTTTTATATCAAAAACAATGTGATAAAAGCTTGGAAAGGTGCACGCTTCAAAAAGGTTAGCTCATAGCTATGGTAGAAAAATATGCTGTGCCTTCTTGAAAGGTTTGTAAACCAGCGTTTCAAAGGTGTGACTCCGTTTAAAATAATTATCTATATGATTATCGGTAATAAACCACAAAAAACGCACGCCCGAGGTTGTTTTAAGGTCTCTTCATGTTGTGCTGTTGGCGAAGCGTTAATGAAGCGAACAATCCATGGACGAAGGAAATATTACTTCCGGTGCGGGTCTGGGAGTTTCTGATGTCCTGACGGCGGGAGCGACCAAGAGAAAAATGAAGTGTAAAGAAACATTGACGTTCAAAATTAGGCCGGTCATAAACACACATTTCAATATTTTTTTAATTGAGGATATAAATTATTCACGGGAGTCGGCACTTTTCAAAATAGTTCAGAAACGCTCCCTGTCTGGGCTCGTTTGCTCGAAGTTATCGTTAACCGCGATAAAAAGTACACAGCCCTTCCCTGCTAGATACGTGCAAGCACCTAGCCAAGTTCGGCGATGGCTGGATACGCGATTCGCGACTGCAGTTAGTTGCTCGCCCTCTCGCGGCGCAGACGAGAAGCGCTCTAGTGAGGGTCACCCGATTCACAGGCTCAGCGGGCGCGGCGAAACTTCTCGCGATTATGGCTCCCGAACAGTGATTTCTAAACGTAAACTACACTCTTCACAGCCCAATATAGTTTTACAGCGGGTATCCGATTGTACCTTACCAGGTAGTTTTAGTATCGCGTCTAGAAGCAAATGCGAGTGCTGTGCGTTTGCGTTAGAGTTGCGTGCTCCGCGTTGATCATGCGCGCGCCGTCGCCATGCACCAATCCAAAATCGCAATTTCGGGCTCTGCGCGCGCGCTGTGTGTAACACGCAACGCTAACTCAAACAGACACTGTTTGCGCTCGCTCGTATACGCAATACTAAAACTCGCCATTGCTTCACCGGCTTCCTAAAGCCAACGAAACGTTTTGCAGTGAGCAGACGTGCAAAACGGGTAGGCGTTTCTTCGAACGGAAAAGGCTAAAATTAGCAAAACGACTACGCGTAAAAATGGAAGAAAAACGAAGGTTCTGGGAAGTTTTGGAATTAAAAAAGAACGATTTTTTTTTTTATTTCGGGGCATTTGGTTTGCAAGGATTGGCGGCGAATTCGGAAGTTTTACCGATTGTTAAAAGTCGCGACTTTGAAACACCATATGCTTTATCGACAATTACTCTCATTTCATATTAATTTCTCAGACTAACTAGAATTTTTTTTTTCATTTAGGACAATTTCATTTTAGAACGTGTTAATGAAACACACTGACATTTTCACCAGTTCTGATAATTAACCAGCTTTGGATTGCCAAATTTGTTCGCGCGTTTTAAATTAGATCAATTAGAACTTGATAATCCACATAATGCAGTATCTTATTTCTATTAATATTATCAATGCAAATTGTTGTAACGTAGGCCCCAACAAACGCCGCAAGCACAAAAATACGCCATTTAGCCGTAATTGTCCTTACAGAAAGGTCTCATTTTGTTTTTCTTTAGCATATAAAAACTCTGACATTGTTATCAAGATACACTTTAAATTTGAACGTAATATAATGTCCTATGCGTCACGCGTTGCTTTACAAAAATACACACACTTCTGTCGTTTGAGTCAGGTTTCATTCATACGTTTTGTGAATATTTTCTAAGCGCATCACCTGTCGCGATATTTTGTAAACTTTTGATTGAATCTGTTATTCTTGTGCTAAGAATAAGGCTAAAGCAATTATTCATTGGAATGCCCAAAAAAAAAACCAAAAGGACCGCAGTTGATTATTTTACATGACAATTATCTGAGCGAAAAAAGGCATCAAGAACACAAAAATATAAACATTAGTTAAAAAATACAACATTTCTTCAATTTTTAATTTATTTATTTATTTATTCACCATCAAGGTACAAGGTTCATTATACAGGAGAGTGAACAAATAAAAATGATATGTCAATTAAATTACTTAATCCAAAGCGTATGTCAAGACAGATATAACTCTATCTTCCAACTGAGTCCTCGATTCTTCAACGCTGCCTTTGATGCCGTAAAAAATAACGTTACCTCTTTGCGACCTATCTTCCATATCGCCTAGCCTTGAGTTTAAGTTAAGGTTGTCCTCGATTTGTTCAGTTAATTGGTGTGCGGCAACCAGCTCACGCTGCATTTCATCAAAAGCGGCGGTTCTCGATTCTACAATCGTTACTCTTTGAATAAGATTTGTTACTTAATTATTGAGCGACCCATGGCTTGCTTATTGTTCGCCAAGGGAGGCCAGTACACTTATGCGACCTTCCTCGAACTTTAACGAGTGTGCATCAGCGTCTTTTAACGCATGGAACATTCATTTAGGCTGTTTAACTTGTTATTCGCTCATTGCACCGGGGTTCACTTCAATACCCCCCACACAGCCTCAAACAAAACATACAGAAGAACACAAAACACGCTTCAGGGTATGGCAGCACGACAAGTACGTTGTTCCAATTAAAACAGGGGTCATCACCTTTACTAACCTGAACGAAAATGGCGACGAATAATTTTACACGTTGCATCGTGGTCGTGCACTCACACCTATGCCAACCACTTTGTTACCTCTCAGGTATATTAAAGACCCTGTTTTTAAAGGGACACTCTACTCTCAAAAGTAATTTAAAGCCTGGATCGGACATGTACGAGGGGCGTTCATAAAGTTTGTATTATTGTCATGAAGAAATAGAGATTCAGCAATCAAACTCGAGTAGGAGTTGAGACTTTTTCTATATATTCGCTACCAAAGGTACCCACTTTTTTAGCGGTGCACCACATGCCGGAGGCCATTGTTATAGAACTCCTCGTTTTGAGGGTTCAGGAATCGCTCCACTTCAGCAATCACTTTGTCGCCGTCCTTGAAATGCCTTCCTCTTATTGGGTCACACTGGAAGCGTCTCCACCATTTAACCAAAGTGTCATAAACTGGGGCGTTGTCCCCGAACAACGCTCCCAGATTGGAATGAATATCCTTGGCATTGCTTCCCTTCAAACGGAGAAAACGGATCACTCCGTGTGCTTGGTACCGATGGGCGGTGCCATTTTTGTTTCGACTCCCCAGCGGCGTTCCGTGTCGACTATAGCATGCGATGTTTATACTGTGCGGAAACTAGAGGGACGCGCGCTCATGTTGATGCCTGTTTTGTTGCATTTGTTTTTTTAAATTCTTTGTGCCGATATTACGAACTTTATGAACGCCCCTCGTATGTCACAAAACGAAAGCCTAGGCGAACGATTTTTAGATTTCAAGAATTAGGCCACAAAACATATTGAGTTAGGAGAAACACTAATATTAACGCCTATAGCGAGAAATTAAGTAAAAAAACAAAAGTTGGTTTCGGTTTTGCTCCAGAATTACAACGTGCCTCCTGGCGTAAATATTGCGCTAAACACCGTTTTTATTTTCAGGATCAACAGGTAACCTGCGTGCATAACACCATAGCTTCCTCGTGTAGACCAACCCATGTTTACAAACAAACCGTAGCGCCCCTAGCGGACAGCACCGGCGCCGCGCATGCGCGATGGAGTGTGGGCAAGAAGCTCGCATTCGCCCATAAACAAACCTTTGGAAGGTGATGTTGCAGGCGCCGGTGTGAGACCCCATGCTCTTTTTCGCGTTGGTATTGTTGATTCTACATCTTCCTGGCAATGTCTGACTACTTGAGCGGCCTCGGCGAAATCAACGAGGCTCGGTACACCGCAAACCTTTGCGTGAATAATGTGACATGCGGCGATGCAATCCGCGTGGACACAGCAGAATGGACGCTAAAGCCTGATTCGCATAATGAGATTCCGCTCGCAATTTTTAGTCGCGACATCGCTCGAGCTGCAAAAGTGTGGACCGTGGCTGAGATGGTAGACGTCGAGACGGAAATCCGCAAGCAGAATTGGACCGAGTGAATCAGGCATAACAAGTCGGTGATGGCCACTGGTAAGAATGATCAACATCTCCCTGTATCTTGTTTGCAGCGAGCCAGCTTTCCCCCATCAACCTTCAAACTTGACAGTTTTTTGAGGCCTGCACTTACTTATCATCGCAATTACCGGGCCAACCTTTAGTCTACGGGCCGGTGTCGTCTGAAAGAGCAGACGACGAGCAGAAACGTTTGAAAGAGAAGACGACAGTTCGAACGATTAGGCAGCGAGTTGAGCTTGAAGACGCACTGCACGTAGTCCGCAGTTGGTACGTACAACTTGACGGTTCTCTCGCGTTCAGTGTCGGAACAAAACAAATAAATCTGATGACCAAAAGTATCCGTAAATTCAACCCAAAGCATTTTCCGCCCAAGCAATCGTGGTCCGACGGCGACTGGGTTTCCCTTTTTACGGCACATATCCACGTTCTCGGACGATTTCGTCTTTATTCTTTATTCATCATTATCCTGCAGCGCCATCAGGCATTATCGCAGGGGGCGAATAAACTTAAAAAAAAAAAACATCTCTGAATTCGCGGCACACACAATCGTACTGGGCAAGGCATTCCACTCCTTAATTGTTTTAACAAAAAACGAATTTTTGCCCAATTCCGTCCTGGTGAGGTATTCTCTAATCTTATGAATCTGTTTTTTTCGTTTTGAGATATACTTTGGTGGTAATAAGTAAAATGAGCTATTAATGCCAGTTTTATTGTTATAAATGTTGTATAAAAACTTCAAGCGCAAATTTTTTCGTCTTAATGCCAATGTAGGCCATCCCAGTTCTTTTATCATGTCGGTTACACTCTCAAAGCGGCCGTACCGCACCAAAACGAAACGAGCGGCACAACTCTCAATTCTTTCTAAAGCAACAATGTGGTTTTGCTGAGAAGGATCCCAAACGGTGCAGGCGTTCTCTAGCACTGGGCGTACATAAGACAGATAGGCGAGCTCTTTGATAGATTTAGTTGATTTCCTTAAATTTCGTTTTAAAAATCCAAGCGCTCTGCCGGCCCTCATAACAACGTCGTTAATGTGTGCGTTCCAGGTGCAGTCAGCTGACAGAGTGACGCCAAGATATTTAACTGTTTGCTGTTTTGTTACGGTTTCATTATTCAGTTGGAAAAATGTTTCAACTTTTGTTTTGGATTTGCGCGTAAAACTAACATGGGCACATTTTTTAACGTTTACCTCCATCTTCCACTTTTTACACTATTGCTCTATTCGATTCAGATCACACTGCAGCCGCGTGGAACTCCCCTCGTCTGTTATGCATGTATAAACAACACAGTCATCTGCAAACAATCGTACCTGTGAATTAACACCATCATTAATATCATTAACAAAGATTAAAAACAACAATCGACCCAAAACAGACCCTTGCGGTACACCAGATGTTACCATAACAGTATTTGAAGTTTTACCATTTAAAACAACACACTGAAGACGTGATGACAAACATGCTTTTATCCAGTTTAGAATAGTCGTGTCAAAATTCATGCGCTCTAATTTGTATAATAATAGTTCGTGTGACATCGTATCGAACGCTTTTTTATAATCTAAGAAAACACAATCAATCTGTCCGCCTCCGTCAACCCCCGTCATCAAATCATGATAAATCTCAGTTAGTTGTGTAGTACATGAGTACGCCTTTCGGAACCCATGTTGTGAGTCAAAGAAAAAATTATGACAGTTATTAAACTGTCATAATTTTTTCTTCATGATGTTGCATGCATCATGCTATTGCATGCTATTGCATGCAATAGCATGCAATTGCATGATAGCATGCAATTGCATGCTATTGCATGATCATGCTATTGCATGCATCATGCTATTGCTTCATGATGTGACAATATAAAACATGTTCCAGTAATTTACAGCATATAGATGTCAGTGAGATCGGTCTGTAATTCGTAATTTCTTTTTTGGGCCCTTTTTGTGCACAGGCACCGGGTGTGCCACTTTCCAGTCGTCTGGCAATGAACCATCATTCAACGATTTGTTATATATTACAAAAATCACACGAAATTGTCCGAGAACGTCACGAGAATCATCACGGGCGCATGAAAACTGACCTTTAAATCTTTCTCGACTTTTTTTGGCAAAGTCCCAGTCGCAGCGTTTTGACGAGAAGGCTGGTTTTTGTCTGGTTTCTTTCAAAACAACGCAGGAAATCGCGTCCCGCATGGTGGCTTCCACCCACACCCCAGAGCGGAAGTTCGCTCGACGCGCCACCACCGCACCGTGACGTCACAGAGTTGAGTTCATGTATATGCGGGGGTAATATGTGTCACTGAGTTAAGCCTGCGCACTAGACAGGCTCAGCAACTGGTATACCAGTACGCGAGTCCGACCCTCACTATTCGCAACTCCAACGCCCTATAGGTGGCGGGGCGGTAGTTCCAAGATGGCGGATGAGTCGGGGATAGATTCTCCAGGATTTCCCGTTGACGCTGGTCAGTGCGCTAAAAATGATTTCTTTGTCTACAAATATTAAGTGGTTAGGGCAGGATCATATTACAGTTGACGGAGATGTTGATGCACGTTAGTGAAACGAGCATGCTAATATTTAAAAGTTGCAGAAACCTCAACTTGCGAAGCTTTGTGGTTGGCGAGCGCGTCTTAGGCACCGGCCACGTCACTGTTTGTGGCACAATATTTTTGTGGGTGATGAAGATAACATGTTTGGGCTTTGCCTGGCCATTAGTGCTCTAAAACGTGAGCTGCGCACGGTGACCGTCAAGCTTCGGAAGGTTAGCATTCACAGTATTGATGTCTTCGTGTCACAGGCTCGCAACTCGCTGCTCGCCATCTCGGTTTTAGTGTATTGCAACAGGTGATCAAACTGCTCTATGGTTATTGATAGGAAGTTTGTTACTGCAGGCTACTGTGGGCTGCAGCATAACAACCGGAAGCTCGCGCTGCGCCTTCGAAGCACAATTTTCAGTGCGCGCCAGGGGCGTTACCATGCTCACGGTTGCCAAAGGTAGCCTGTGGTAACGCTATGCTAAAACTGCTTAATAATATAGTCGGCGTGTTTAGGGGTTTCATTTATTGCTCTATCAAAAATAAATATTTTAATACACGTGCATTTTGTGTACGGTGTTATTTCCAACGTTGTGGCCCCTCTCGACACAACTGCCCGTTCTAAGCTCTCGTCACGAACGGCTGGCTAGCAGATGCACTTAAAATGCTTAGAGCATTTCTTTATTTGCTTTGTAATTATCTAAAGTCAAGTATGCGTATTCTGTCTTTTGAAAGTGCTTGAAATAAATGCCCATGTTCCTTGTAACGGCCTTAAAACGCGAACCCATTCCCGATGTGTATTGCACGACATACCGTTGCGCGACCAAATTTCTCCTACTTAGGGCAAAGAATAGACCGTTTTCGTAGACCGTACGCTAGAGCTTTAGATTACCAGCGGGAACGTTTCTCGGCACGATGAGCACAAGTTGAGATGGTGGCCATGCACGAGACCAGAAATCCGTAGTGTACGCGATATACGAAAAGTTCCTAATGAAATTAGACATCACGGTCCTTGGTGCAACACTGTTGAAAGGCAGAATACCAGAATTCCTAATTTAATGTTCTCACTTTTTTCGTTAAAGCGGCTTCACGCATCGAGACCGGCAGTTCCTGCCACCGTTTTCGCGCCGCCGCCGCCGCTGCCGTCCCCGCTCCTCTGGTTCTCCATTCGTCCGCGAGTGGGTGAGCGGCGGGCTGGAGTTGCGAATAACCGTCATTTTGGAGAACGAGTGGCGTCACTTACGTTTGGAGTCGCGAATAGCTCCGTGTTATTTCATGGGATGGTAGCTCGTGCAACCTACTGATTGTTGCGAATATAAGTGTCTTTCGTGGAAAACTTTTTGAAAAGGGGGGACCCGAGTGCGCGTGGTGTCGGGTTTTCGAGACGCAGCGCGGCATACATTTGAGCTTAAGAAACCCGTTTTGTTACTCGTGGTACAAATAATTGAAGGTAAAACCAAATCAACCCGTGCTTAGCAAATTATTCAATGTTTGTGTGTATGAAGTCAAGACAAGCCTCGTTGAAATTTCCTTTCGTCTGCAAAAGAGGATGACGAAGTTCAGTGCTACAAACAATGAGGAAGAAGTGAGCACTGAAATACGGGCTGCGCACTGTCAGCATGCCTGCCCAGCGTGTAAGAACTGTACATAACGCCATCTTCATAAAATTAAATGCGTGTACTTGGGCACCAGTGGAAATTGGAACGCGGTGTGCTTCTTCGTGCCATCAATACCCGGCCGATCGAGTCAAGACAATGCACGAACATTCCGAAAGACGTTGACATATCGACAATTGCCGTGTCCCTTCAGATTTAGGAATGGGCAAAGTCGAAAGACGACCGGAAAAACAAAAATGGGTAAACACGCATCCCGTAAGGTGAAACACAGCGACAGCTAAGGTGAGACGTCGGAGCCGCTAATATGTCATATCGGAGCAAATGGACTGAATGAAAGGTGGAGGTGAGAGCGCGCACGATAGAGTCCGCATGGGCGTTGCGTATTAAACCGAGTAACATACCGGGTGAAAATTCTATAATAACACTAGGAGGACCGCCATGTGGTAATTTAAGAACACCTCGAAAATTGCGCGCTCAAGTTCGAAATCAACGAAACAACTAAACTGCGTTTGTACGCATGAACTCTTCCCTGTCGTTGGTGTGGCTGCCTGAACGTCGCATGCAATGTTATTGGACACACACCAACACAGCCTTGCGGTCCTTGAAAACAGTTCCAAAATCGCGCAGTCAAGATTCAAGCGTTTTAGCTCCAACAAATTTCACGCCCGTTGTTTTGCCGGCTCAAAAACCACATAGCTTTATTAGTTTTGTCTCCCGAGAACCTTTCTTGCTTAATTATCGAAAAGACTTTATTTTAGTGTGCTGCTCTTAGGCGCCCATTTGCGGGTTGAGCGGCAACGGCGTAAATGCGCGCGTTGCATTATGGTACGTTTTCCACCTAAACTAAGCGCGGAAATTTTTGCCGCTCAATTTAGCTGCGAATTTTTTTGCTGAAATTAGCGGGAAAATGTTCCGTTAAAGTTAACAAGGAAAGTGTTCCGATAAATTTATCGGGAAAATTTTATCGCTGAATATAGTGGAAGAATTCCCAAGCTAAATTTAGCAGAAAAAAATGCCTCGCTAAATTTATAGGAAAAGTTCCCTGCTAAACTTAGCGGGAAAATATCCCTGCTAAATTTAGCGGGTTAAGTTTCCCCGCTAAATTTAGCGGGGAAATTGAAGTCACCTGAGATCAGACCAATTTAGTTTTCCCGCTAAATTTAGCGCAGAACATGACGTTTCGACTTCGTGTCACGTCTCCCATGAACAAATTCAGCGGCAGGAGGGAAGGAGGAGGGGAGGAGGAGGAGGAAAGAGCAGCAGGGGAGGTTATATAGGAGGAGGAGGGGTATACCCCTCGTCCGTACCCTCCCCTCCTTCTCAAAGCTGAGTTCTAATTTCTCATTACCGATATTTGTAAACGTCTTTCATTTTTTTATTGTTTTTATTATCAGCAGTCTCATGTTTATTTTTCTACATGCCGTCATTGTGTCACGTTATGACGTATTGGTACCACGTGGCGTCACGGTGTCACGTGACGTCATGATATCACGTGACTCATGGTGTAACCTGACGTCATTAAGTCGCGTGGCGTCACTGTGCAACGTGCCTTGACATAACAATGTCACGTCATGCTGTCAGCTGACGCCATGTAACAGGTGACGTGATACGCGGCGTGACGTCAGCGGCTTGACGTCAATGCGGAATCTTTTGGCGGAGTGCCGAAAATGGCCCGTGTCGATTTGGAGAGCGGTTGACTGTGCGAAACCCGCAAAGTGTCCCATGAACAGCTATCGCTATAAAATTGTGCTAGATCACTGCTCATACTTTGCGATGTGAGTGAGGAAAGGCAAAGCGAAAGACTCCTGCACCATTCGTTGCTCTAGAACGTGAACGATATTGCTGCGACTGCGGCATAATTGTTCCAAAGCGAGTGACTCTCGTTGAGAGGGACTCCATCATGTTTCGCCATCGTCCCTATTCTGCCGGTCACGTGACCTGAAATTCCCCCGGTAAGGAAATGCGGTTAACTATCTGCCGCGTTTAAAGTTAACCAGCTTTAATTAAGTGGGCCCTGGCGTAACAGGAGGTCGAAAGTACTTTCACATGATGTATTCTTGTTCGTTTTCACTTGCATGTGCGGGGCGACGATAGAGAAAAAAGGAACCATATTTTTTTTAATCGCAAAAATAAATAACGCCCCTTTAATTGCTCAGACTGCGCGTGAAAGTTGTGCCAGAAATATACGTAAACAGTAACTAGATCTCTCCTCCAATAGTTTAATGTAGAAGCAAAAAAAAAAAAAAAAAAACGCGCAAAGCTTGACGTTTTTTTTTTTTTTAAGCACATTTCTTGTGACCTTGTCTGCCATTTGTGTGGCATGATCAAAAGTAAACGAATTCGGTCGCTCTTCCTAAACAAGGCCATATGTTTCTTTCTTTTGTGGATAGAATTTTCAGATATTTAAGAGGCGACACATGACTTTCGAGATGGCCTTATATTTACTTCAACATAAAGTCACAGGAAGCCACACTAGAAAGGAAAATAGAAGAAAATTGCGAACGCGAACGAAGGTCGTACCACGAGGTAAGGTATGAAAGAAAACGTCAAAACATTGAAAAAAAAAAAAACCGTCAAAATGACCTGGCGTGTTCCTTTCGGAGCACAGCTTTCAACTCATTCAACTGACTGTCGGCTTTAGTTTTCACCGACACACAAAAAAGTTGCCACTGCGGTTTTATTTATGAGAATCGGTGACACCCACTTTACCGCCCCATTTCGTGTTGGTGACCTCAAGTTTTACTTCATACACAAAAAAAAAAATATCCTCATATAAATGAACAAACCCTTGCCGCAAATCACATATTGATGTTCTAAGTGTTAACAAAACCGCTAGAGATATTAGACGCTTGTCTATTGTTCTAAGAACACGTATCGTACTTTTTGGGCGGTGCGGACTTTTTTTTCTTTAGAAAAATATTTTTTTCTAAAGAAAATGTTTTTCGAAAGACTAATTTTTTTAGAAAATAATTTTTCTCATGATCGTTAACTATGACGAGGCTCGACATATTTGTTAAGGTGCGCTGTGTATAAAATTTGCTAAGTGCGAGCGAGGCATCACGAATGGACTATCTAAATAAATAATTTTCTTATCTGAACTTTTTTTTTTTTTTTGCGAGCAATACATTAGGTGCCGACTATAGCCTGAAAAATCCGTTAACTTAGTTCTACTCCCGGTATCGTAACTCACTCTCCCCCGAGCCAACAAACAAGAAAGAAAAAAAAAACAGCACACGAGGCGTCAGTCAAACTTAAACCCAAACATAAAGAATCAAATCTTGCGAAAGCGCACGGTAAACATCGAAGGTGAGTTTTAAACAAAAACACAAAAATTAACGTGGCTATGCGCCGCTACGCAACTTCAAATTCTCGTAAAAAAGGGTGACCGAAAATCCGGCACAACATGAGGGCTCAACTACGCCCCAAAAAACCAGACAGCAAAAGGGAGAAGCCGTTCTCTTCCGTCACGGCCGCCGCGTCGCATTAGGCAGCCCTCGTGCAGGCCGACGTGTAAATCTCGAGAGTCTGGCCCGGGGGTTCAGGAAGCGGAACAATTGCAAAAGGGCCGTTCACCCCGGGTCCATACCGGATTCCAGTGTCCTCGTGGTTGGAGCCATCAGGAGTTTCCGAGTGAGTGTGATAGACGATGGAGGCCGACGATGGATTCGATGCGCCGATACGACTGTCAGGAAACTGATTTATTGTCGAGGAAATAGCTCTCCCCTGGGAATGCAACCGGAATTTCTGATAAACCGTAGACGACGGACGAAAAAAGGAGAAACACAAAACACTTGTACACTTTTTCGTCCGTATTCTACTGTTTTTCTTTTCTTGTTGTTAAATAAACCAGTTCGCCTGTCTACTCAATCTATCTTCGGCATTTCGATTTCGTTTCCCCTTTTCTCCCTCCCCTTCCCGATCGGCCGCCGTCGTTGAAATTGTGAGCCCAGGCAAATACCTTCTGGGTAAATCTCCGTTTTACAAGCGAGAGTACAGCGTTCCGATAGCTCCGATACCCCCGACAACGATACCCGATAACGATACGACGCACGCGCGAAGGCGGTGACGGAGTATCGGGTATCGTTATCGGAGTCATCTCTAATAGAGAGTTTTAGGGAACCCTTTTTTTTGCACATGCCATACGGTACGATGGGCTTTCCGGTACGAAGCCTTAGTGGCGAGGGTCATGTGACCGCGCTGAGGACGTCACTTTTGCTAGCTTTTCTCTCCGCTCTCGCGCTTTCCTACCACCGGCGCGCCGCAACGGGCGGGTCCACGTCGAAGTTTTATTGACTATTACGACGCACCTACTAATAAGATAGAAATAAAACATAAGACGCATAATTTCGAAGGTATCTACATTACAACCTTTATTGTTTGTTTGTATCGAAGAACCTCTTTAGCTTCCCTTTAAGGTACATTAGGCGACCCGGAACAATCGGTTTCTCAAAGATGGCAGTCCAAACCAAGCCGCAAAACCGGCCAGAAAAAAATTAGAAAGGCGGAACCCGTTCTTGTCTTATAACTTCCGCCTGCCGGTTGAGACCAGAAGAGTGCGGGAGTGTATGGACGAGAAGTTGAAAGTGGCAGCTTGCCGGGTCGCCGGAGTCGGAGAGGTAGAGAGGGGAAACGAAAAACGCATGTGACGGGCGGGAGTTGGAAAAAAGGCTCCCTTTGTGGGATTTTTGAGTGGATTCGAAGGACAGAATACACCAAATGCTATACTGCCTCTTAAGCATGCCTTCGTTCTTTTTAAAATGGTATTAAAACAACGCAAAAAAAAAAGAATAAAAAGACGGAGGACGATTAGAGGGGGAACACAGACACAGCACTGACTTCCATCTGGAAAATTTACTTGTGCACGGTACAGCAAGTAAACGTGCACAAATAAATTTTGAAATTGTAAGTCAGCTGTGTCAGTGTTCTTCCACAGGTCCTCCGTCTTTTTTTTTCCCCGCTGTTGTAATACCTTTTCAACATCACCAACCAACTAGTTACACAACCGACGTTGTTGCTTGGTTCTTTTGTTGGGTTCCCGATAACCGACCTGCCTACGAGTGGTAACATATACATGTAGATTTATAAAAGGAGGGTTTTCAATAGTGATCTCTATGAGTATTTTTTGGATCGCGTTTTTCGCTCCGCGAATGCAGTCATGGTCGGTTATCTTTTTGGTAGAGTCATATTATCTCTAGCCACACCTTAGTAGTATGGTGGCGCTATCTACCGCCCGTTAGATAGGGTACACCTTTTTCATCCACATCTGAAAGGTCGCGGGGCGAATTCATGAAAACCTTTGGAACAAATAAATACTTTTAACCATAGGTATCCCTGCGTGCCTGGAAAGCCACAAAGCACCGAATACAAGCCGACGGTAAGTTCGTGTCTTTTCACGATCGGGACGATTTGAACAGCGCACCGCACAATATGACGGCATAGTCGATCTTTTTTCTGTCGCATCCACCGAGTTTCAAGAATCTGCTTTGTCGGGTGGCTTCGATAAAGCAGAAAATATTATCCACGGTACAGAGTACTTGACCCGCGATTATATAAAATAATAATAATAAGCTTTTACTTTCCTTTTTGATTCATTACTAATCGGTGAAAGGTGGAAAAGAGGGGAAAAAGCTGCTATTTCAGCTTGACGAAGCCCTTGTTCCCATACACAGCTTGGCGGAAAAACAGCGTAAAATATAAATACACTAAACCCCAAAAATCAAATATACACCAGCGCACCACTCTAATTATTATACTTGTTTATGTAGAAAGTTAAATAAAAGACGTATGGCACTCAGATACAAACAATTTTTAAACACATGCGTGACATTACACGGTATCATATAGAAAATGAGATTGTAGTAGCATGTTTGCTAACATTCGATTTGACATTCCAAATGTGCACACATCATTTACTACATGTTGACTTTGTAAAGATGGCAACACATATTTTAATAACGTAATTCATAATTATTACGGGGTGTTGAAACTTTGCAGGTCTCGCAATGGCGGGGAACGTATTTATGATATAACTTATTTAAACAAGAGTATTTTTGTATTTTAAGCCAACATTATAAGTCACCAACAACTTAAAGGGGCGGTGCAACGGTTTCAATGTTGAAAGAATTGCCAGTTAGCATTTTTTATTTTGTTTATCCAAGCCCAAGTGACCAAAAACGCGTCACCTTTCCCCGAAAAACTGCTATTCTGCTGCGTAATCGCAAGGCAAAAAACGAATTATTTGCCGATCTGCAGCCGCCTGTGGTGGCTACGAGAACTAAAATGACAGCGTCTCTGGGGGTACGCGGAAGTCAACAAATCCTGTCCCCCTCCGCTGCTACACTCGCCGTCAGCCCCGTGGCGATCCGTCCTTTGTGTCCATCGCGCGCCGCGACCTTCGACGAGGCTAATCCTTTCAAAGTCGACAATCGCGGAGGAAGCGGCTGGGGTCTCTGAAGAGAGGGCCCAAGGGGAAACTACGTGAACCCTCAGAGTACGTCACTCGAAAGTCGGCGTGGAGAGTTGAGGCACTTCGACCTTCGATTTGTTTCATTTTTTTTTTTTTTTTTAAATAAGAACTAGCGCTCGCAAGAAAATGGGGTTTTGCGGTTTTTCGTTCTATATATGATGCAGATTAATTTCCGCAGTTAATTGGCCAAAGTCTGAAAATCGTTGCACAGTCCCTTTAAAGGAGTCATGAAACGCTTTTCCAACCTTTTCCTGTTTAGCTTTCATCCTCAACTCACAAATCGCGCATTCTACCAAACAGTTCCAGAAGACGGAAAGGGGGAGTCACCTCTTGCTCGGACTCTCGTTTCTCTAATCCGGATACAGCCATTCTCCCCCTAGAAGATTAGCCGTCGCTCAAAATTCAGACAAAAGTTGCTTTCCCACCCCATTCACCCCAAAGCTGACAGTGCTGTGGAAGCTACGTGCTCGTTGGGCCAGCCATACTTTTGCCACGTGATCACGCTCTCTCGCGCATACCCACGCGCAGAGAATGAGGTCAGGTGATGAAAGGGAGGCGGCTGATTGGTCCGGCAAGCGCGTAGCTTCCACCACAATGTCAGCTTAGGGGTGAACGGATTAAGTGAGCTCCGGTGTCGTGTGACGTTCGTTTGGGCCCGGTGACGCGCTGCGGGGTCCCGATGACGCGCTGCGGGGTCCGCGGATGTATCACAGAGAAAAGGCAGCGAGCTTACGAAGGGAAGGAGGTACGAAATAGTCCGCTGTGGTTTTCCAATTTTCGTACCGAAAGTCAGGCTTTTGTCTTTCTACTTTTTTTTCTTTTGGCCCACTGAACGATGTGCTATTAGTAAAATACCAATATAAATTGATTCATTGCAGTCCAAAATTCGTTTCATGGGCCCTTTAAACTTCTGCAGCTGTTCAATAGGAATTATACGATGCATTAAAAAAATTCCTTAGAAGGATGGAAAAAAAAAACTTTGAAACAATTCAAATAGCCTTTTTTTTCGGTTAGTTGTAGTCTTGTTTCATTTCTACGGCAGCCTGCCGCTCAGCGCTGTCCGCCATAATAATATGATGGTTAGAGATAAAAGACCTCTACCAAAAAGGTGGCCGACTGTGGCCACATTGCTGCGCATTAGTTTAGCTGGACAAACGCGATCTAGGAAATAACCATAGTGATCAGTTTTTTTACACTGAATAGCGTTCGCTGTCGCCGGAGCCGCAATCTCTTCATTTTGCTTCAACAACTCGCTCGCACACACGCACTCGAGTTGTCGGCCGTTTTATGCTTCTTTTAAACTCAAAACTTATTAAGTACCATTTGACTGATTTGCTCAAAATTTCTAGGCATGAAGCAGTCGTCAAATTTTATTTTATATTTTACTTGTTAACTATCCAACCACCCGTTAAAAAGTGCTTAATTCGACTACTCGAGAAATTTGCACTAGTCCAGCGGTTACATAGTATTGGATTAATTGGTTAATAACTAGACAATAAATGTCTTGTTCACACATTTTTGTTAAACTTTCATTAGCACATTAAGCTAATTCGAATACTTAGTTCAGTGGAAAATGGTTTCTTTTATTACTTTTTCTAAATCTGGCCAGAGATGAGAACACTGGATTATGAAGCCCTTTTAGAAAGTGTTGGATTACCTGACCTATATCGACGTAGAGAAAAAGCGGATTTGGTATTTTTGTTTAAAACCCTTCACAGCCTCATTGACTCCCCAAGTTTCTTATCTGAAGTGAATACTAGGAGTTTTAGAGTATCTGCAAGACTCAGTTAAACTTTTTTGCATCTAGAAAGTGTGGTCATTTGTGCCCAAGTCTCAGATCGTGAATTGTTACGATGGTTACGTTTAAATTTGGACATACTGGACTCCAGCCGAAAGGATTTGGACCACTTAATCAAAAACCTGTTCCAATTAAGGCAGAGCTAAAAGGTACACAGATGTTACAGTGCATAGCACACGAATTTTTATTCTTTCTTGTTACTTCGTAGGCACGTTGCTTTACTCTTGAAGCTCATGTAAACGACATTTTACTATCACGTTTGAACTACCCTATGATGATTAGAAATTCCCTGAGGGCTACATGGCCACTAATATTTCGAAGAAAATTTGTCAAATTACATTTTCTTATTTCTGCGTGATCTACTTTTTTGACAACATCTTCAGGGCTCACCAACGTATGAGCATTACAACACAAATATTTACCGCCTAATTTTATGTGTCGCTGATTCTGGTGCTTGTGCGCTTTGTCTAGTTATACTTTTCATGTTTTATCTTGTAATGTGACTATGCTCCTTGTTATTAACTGTTTGAATGCTCGCCGTGCCAGTACCATGTCCGAATGGCTGTTCCTGGACACTCAATAAAATTGATTGATTGATTAATTGATCACCTAACGACGCGACACTTAATTATTCAATGCAATAGTTAGATAAGTGGTACACTAATTTTTATTATTTTCTCAGGTTTCGTTACTATTCTGGGAGGGCATTTAAAGTTGTTTGAATAGCAAAATAAGGTTTTCGATACGCGCCACTCTAGCATAGCGTCCGCAGTGATAAAATTACTTCAATACTACAGCGTGTAAGGCAAGGTTTCTAAGCCGATTTACACGGCTTGCAAAATTCGGTTCCTCCACATATTGTGCTTCGATTTACTACATGAGTCCGGCTTGTTGGTTAAGTAAAAAGTGAAAATATTAACTAACAAAAATAATTTTCGTGCAATTTACGGCGGTATTTTGCAGACCCTCGTCAGAAGGAAATGTTAAAATTAATCCGAGAAGACTTCTAAAATGTTAAAATTAGCATTTTGAAGAGCCGAACGTAACAACGTCCGGTTCCGGACATCTAATTTTGTTTTATAAATCGGACGTTTTCTGTCCAAGAAAGCAATCACAACAGGCAAAAAAAAAAAAAACGAATTTAGGAATACAACGCTAAAACACATTCGTTTTAGGATCATACAGCAATGGCTAAATCACCAGTCGTACTTTCGAAACCATTTCCGGTCAGCTATATGCTTTATACTTGTTTGCCACTTTGTAACTTAAAAAATGGCAATCGAAAGCACAAAATTACTTCGTAGGCTCGCAAACATCATAAAGGCTGCAGCGATCTTCTTTTCCTTTTTTTTTCTCTAGCCGGTCCGCTGCAAAATATAAAAAAAGTTCTCGATGAGAAAAAAGAAAAACATAAAAAAGATGCATTTTTGGTCGCTTTTTTTAGACACTCTCAATGGTAGATGTCCTCCTGCAGCCATTTACGGTTCGTTTAAACGCATTCTCAGCAACGTTGCATCGCATACAATAAAACAATAAACATAACGTCATCCTTTTGGTTTTTTCGCGCAGTGTTTTTTCCTAACCGCCGGAGAACAAGCCGGCCATAATGGCTGCCGGGCAATAAAACATTTTCTTGACAATAGCTCTCGGTTCATTGTCACAGTTTTTTACGGTCATTGTTGTTCAACCATTTCTTCATTGTAAAAGCATTAAGCATGAGGCAAAACCGCAAAAAAAAACACTGTTGATCACGTTCGCGTCTAAACATTAAAATCGAGGTTGGGACGCGTGTGTTCAATACTTTTATGTTAAATATTATTTATATCCCTCGGGCCAATAAACAAATAAATGACTCGTCCAGTTTGAAAACCCGTTGATAACGTGCGTGTAAAAAACTTTAAAGTCAAGGTGCAAACTCAAGTTTTGAAATAATTCTGGTTAAACAATTTTAACTTCGTCCGGGAACAAAAAACAATAAAACGAATCTTTGTATGAAACAACCTGTAACATCTTCATTGCTTTATGTCAGACAAAGTAGGGCGAAAGAAAAATATACAACATTCTTCTTCGGATAAAAAATGCAGGCGCTTTAGCTAAAAGCCTTGGGCTCTTTATGCTAGAAATGTTTGGCAATTGCGGGGTGACCAGTATATGCAGCTACCACGTAAATTAAATCTCCCCTACGCTATTTTCACTATGAAATAAATATAATATTAACAAATTGATCCGCCAGTGTCCGCTTCTTTCTCTTATAGCTTTGGGAAAAGCCTACGTGTGCATACACCTCAAATTTCCAGCTATCGATGAAGGAGAGCCACGTGCGGAATAACAGCGACCCTCGTGTGCTCATTAATAGAACGTTTTTGCTATGTAGATATGCTTTCACTTACGTTTCGTTTATTGTTGAAAAGCGCCGAGGATAAGTCGCACGCTATAGGTAAAAATCGATCAGTGGGTCCACGAGGCTTTAAAAAGACTTTGCAGGATTCTGAAATTATTGGGATGACTTATTAATAAAATGGAGGCTTGGGTGTGTTGGTAAGGCATGATGATTAAAACGTACAGCGTAAAATAACAGGAAAGAAAACATAAGGCATACGATGGCTGATTGTGTGTCATCTTTCTTCTTTCGTGTGTTTTTGCGATGTACGTTTTAAACGTAATTTATTTTTAAACATATATTGTAAAGATATTTTCTCGTACGACATAATGAAGTATGCTCTACTCCGTTTTGTACGTATTGTGGGGGAAGCGTTTGGGGTCTCGTTGGCCTCTATCCTGTTGACCACCTGACACAAGCGCCTATTCAGACTTGTTGTCAAGTCGCCTGCGTAGCGAAGATAAGCTGTCAGCTCCTTTGGTGTCAGAGTTCCTCGCACAAGACGCTGCTGGAGGGTATTGGCGACGGCGGCGCTGGTAGAGGTTTGCACTGGCCGAGCACGGTCCAGCAAGGCCTGCTGTCTCCTCGGCCCGATCCCGCCCGTCCGATCCCGCCCGCCTGATATTCAATTTCGACAGCCGGGCCCGTCTCTGCCGAGCCTGATGCTAAATTTCACAGGCCTGCTGAGGTCCGCTCAATTTTCGCCCAGTGTGAAAAACTCGCAAATAGCGCGGCATGGAGGCTTGCGTGCCATTTGTACACAGGTTTACTTCGGTACTTGGTAGTCAATGCAGTAAGCAACCTTTTTGTTTTGCTGCTATCTTTAGTCGGAGCAATCTGCGGGCCTAGGCAGCTCGTTAAAAAAAAAAAAGAAAATCCCATCCATCGTCTTTTCTTGCTACCAAATCTGCGTATCGAGAAAAATATAAGAATTAAAGTGACAAAAAACATTAAGCGAAACCACGTGCCGAAGTTGCAATGAAAAGGAAACGTCGCTACGGGTTCGGACTAAAGACGGGCAATGTTGTAAATTGCCAACTGCCGCTGTGTACAACAAAAAATAAACAATTATGAAACAAAATAATATACCGTGTCTTTGCTGGACTGTGAGAAATTCACACATATTGTAGATGTACGCACTCGTACGTACATATGTCGTACGCCTGCGAGGGTGCGCATTGTGTAGGCGCGCATGTGTCCGTGTTGATGGAAAGAAGCGAATGTACGACGGCAGCGCCGCCGGTGACGAAAATAAACGCTGCGGCGCCTGTTCTCTGGAAGAGCATTCGGCGCACACACACCGAATGTTCTTGGCGAGGTCCCGCCAACAAAGAACAAAGGCATGAGAACTTCTCGACTGTTGTACTTTACAACAACCTCAGTGGATTCCTGAACATCTGACAGCTGCCGAGGGTACCCTTGCGGGACTACATTAAATAAAACAATCATCACTTCTTGGAATGTCTCTCCGAAAAGACTCTCTTGCATAACTCAGACGTGGGTTCCAGTATCAACCATCATGTCAACGTGATTGCCTTGAGCGATGAAGATGAGCATGTGAGGTACATGCGCTGTGTACAATTTCCACATGTTGCTCGTCGGTGGTTTATCGTGAATGTCATGATCATCTGACTCATCCAGGAAGTGAACTGGAACTGACGATCCAGAACATTTTGACCTTTTTCTTGGTGAATTCTGATGATACTGCAGGGTGGTCCTACCTGCTTGGTGTCGTTTGACTCTACGCAAGACTCTGCTGGACAGACAGAAGCCATTTTATCAGCCTTACCGAAGTTGTGGCATGTCATATTAGAACATTGGCATGGATCCAAACCTTGCAGCTTTCTGTAGAGGAAACATCGCGACAGCTGATGTTGCTCCAGCTTGACTGGTGATTTCTTGATAATCTATTGTTTCGGCTTCCATGCCTATGACATCCTTGACTGCTTTCTCAAAAGTTAGCTCCACATCTTCCAGTAACCAAATTTGCATGAGGTTGTTATTGGCTTCGCGGACTAGCCGATATTGAAGCATGTTGTTGAGTACGGTCTTGAGGTACCAAAAGTTCGTTAATTGTCGGAGTGACGCAATGAAGTCGCTCAAAGATTCATCTTGTTGGCGAAATCTCGCGTGGAACTCCAGACGCTCAAAAATTATCGAACGCTTAAAAGCGTTATATCCATATAGTACCTAAATTGTGGCGTTATACGCCATATCACGAGACCCTTTTGGAGCCAGCAGATTCATAAGACGCAAATATCTCCGTCTGCCGCAGTTCGACAAAAATACCCCCCGCTTCTTCGTCCTTTGTAATGTCACTTGCAATAAAATACTGCTCCAGTATTTCCACATACTCTTCCCATTCAGTTCTCTACGAAAAACGTTGGATTAAAACTTGTGTTTGGGCGAGTTGGTTCATACTGATTTAAAAGGTTAAAAAGCTCAAACAAAACAAGGACAATAAAGACACAAAGACAACAGGACGGGCGCTAACTCAAAACTGATTTCATTAGAAAAAAACTGTCACTTTTATACACAAGATTGTATGCCATACCTACACTACAACCAATCACCACTCTCACAGGCAGCTATCTAGAAACGTTACTTCTTTCTGGAGCAAAAAGAGAGAAGGCATGCTAACGCAGTTGTCATCTTTCCTTTTGATATAAAACACCTCTATAATCTCTCTCTCGGTTTTATCTTTTGATTTCTTTAAAAACTTTGTTGCAGCCAAAAGAGGCTTACAGTCAGCACATCGCCTGCAGTGGGGGGGCAGGGGGGGGGGGGGGGACACCTTGCCGACCACTCCAGGCGATGTGCTGACTGTAAGCCTCTTTTGGCTGTAACAAAGTTTTTAAAGAAATCAAAAGATAAAACCGAGACAAAGATTATAGAGGCGTTTTATATCAAAAGAAAAGAGGACAACTGCATTAGCATGCCTTTTCTCTTTTTGCTCCAGAAATAAGTAACGTTTCTAGATAGCTGCCTGTGAGAGTCGTGATTGGTTGTAGTGTAGGTATGGCATACGATCTTGTGTATAAAAGTGACAGTGTTTTTTCTAATAAAATCAGTTGTGAGTTAGCGCCCGTCCTGCTGTCTTTGTGTCTTTATTGTTCTTGTTTCGTTTGCGCTTTTCGACCTTTTAAATCCGAGAAACGGTTCGAGCTAGGCCATAGCGCATTTGTAGATCCAAAATAAACTTGTCTTCCCAAGCTTCCTGGTGCTTCTGTCCTTGTCTGTGACTTTTCCAGCACAGTTCGTTAAAGTTTCCTCGTCGCCAGTGTGTTATGTCTATACAGTATAATAAATGATGGAGACGAGACACAAAGTGGTGTCTCCCTTTGGTCCAGCCTTTGAACTAACCAGAGCCAGCGCGTCGTCGTCTTTTATTTATGTTTACAGTGTAGTGCATTGGAACACATAACACACGCCATTTACATTTTGTCCTCTCCGTGACCCTGACGGCTTTTTTCAATCATATCTACTAAGATATCCCCAGATAGGCTGCTAGTCCTTACATTTCTAGTTTTTTTTTTTTGTATGGGTAGATGCATGCTTTATTCGTAATTTGAGATGTACCTGGTGTAAACTTTGAAACTAGTGCTTCTGAAACTCTCAGAACTCCGACAATGACAAGAAGCGGCCTTCTTTGTCATTGGTCTCAAAATATGTATACGTACTCATCAACCTACAAATTCCAGTCCCTCCAGCGGTTGCTAGTGCTTTCCGAAATACTTCCATAAGGCAACCCTAACGTCTAAGTAATAATTCGTTTATTTCCATCTACAATGATGGCGGAGCTCGAAGGAAAAATCTGTGAAATACAGCTTGACAAGGCCTTCGACCCTCTACATAGAAATAACAGCAGAGGTGCAGGAAAAAAAATTCTACTTCATGCGGAAGTACAAAACGGGTGGATAATATACGCACACAACACACAAATAAAAAAAAAGAAAGAATAATCACGGAAACATTAAACAAACCGCCAGATAACTTGTATTTTACATATCTAGGTTTACAAAATATTATCTAAGTTGCTTAAATGACATTCTAATCATATCCAACTCCCCAGCATCAAACTGGTTGATCAATTTAGGCAGCGTATATCTAATCATCTGAGAGCCATAATTTGTCCTCCGCGCTACCATTTCCCTATGTTCTGCGTGACGAGTGGGGTAAACCGGTTTCTTTACATATAGATGTCCCAAATTCGTAAGAAAACGCGTGTTTTTTTTTTTTTTTGTAGCTTTCCAATTTGAATGTATTGCTAAGTCTGTAGTTGTATAAATTGCTCCGACCCTAAACTGAAACATCCGCTCCAGCAGCAACTTACGGGTATCCCCGCCACGTCATCGAGAGTATAGCCAGTTGTGCCCCAACTTCAAGTACTGCTTAGTTTCGTTCTTACGGTGTGCGAGTGTATCGCCGAAAAAAATAATAATTAAAGAGACGTTTCCTTTTTCTAGAGTTAGTATATTTCGGGTGCACATCGAACACGCCGTATATAGTCAGGAGACAGGTTTGTGAACTTCATTTAATAGCGGTCCGCTAGTGGGAGGAAGTGTTACAGAAATTCCGTCGAATTTATGTCTCTTTCAGACGTACAAAAACAGCGCAAAGACGAGGACAAAGTAGTATTGTAACAGACAGAACTCAGCGTTGTGTCCTCTCGGTAACCTTTTATTTTCTTCTCACTTTGACGCTTTTTTTTTTTTTTTTTTAAATTACATCTGTGTACCAACTAGCCCATACTTCAAGGTTAATCAGCTGGTTCAGATATTTGCGTTTGTGTGTGATGCACTGCATCGCAGGCGTTTGTGACCACTCACGACGATAGTACACACTTCCACACTGACGTCATCCATCACGTAGCCCGAGAACGTTCTGCGTTTAGAGAGGCTATTGTGCCCGGAAGGCGTGTCCGAGTTTCGCGCTTACTGCGTCCTCAAACGTGGTCCCTCGAGTTCTGCCTGCGGTCGTCACAAAAGTGTCCCGCTGTCTCCCGCTGCAATCCACGCGGTGTCGCGGCAAGCGGTGGTGCATGGTTGTGGCACGGACGCCTCTTTCGCTGCAGTTTGTTCTCTAGCGCGACAGCCAACGGAAGCTTCGGCAGGCACGAGTTGAGACCCCGCGTTTTCGGCGTACGACACTCGCGTTCGCTCGCACGTTCTGCAGAAAAACTTCCACGACACACGGCCAGGATCGCGCCGTTTATCAACATTCCACGCCGGCTCATGTGACGTCATTTGTGGTCAATTTGGGACCATTTTCGATGCATGGGCGTTATGCGGAGAGCAAATTCGTCTGCTTCTTGCGCAGGAGTGGGGATGACGTCAGAACGACCCCAAGCTCTGATTGGTTTTGACTGAAATGATAGTGGGTAAAGCTCAACGGTTGATGCCTTGAAGTCTATTCTGTATTTTTTTATTTTTTTAGTCAGCCAATAAGAGCTTAGTGTTCTGACATAGTCGCAAACCCTGTGAAGGAGGCAGGCCAACTTGCGCTTCACATAGAACCACTGATCTCTATGACAATTGCTGGATCGCGTTTGCCCGCTCCGCGAATGCGGCCACTGGCGGCCATCTTTAGGTAGAGTTATATTACCTCTAGCCAAGGTACAGCTGCTGCAGCCACTATCGTCCATCCATGGCAGACGGCGTTGTGGCAGTTGTGGTGGCAGGCTGCCATCAAAATAGCGTAAGTGATATTCCGTGATTGATTGAAATTGTTTGACGAAAGATGTTTTTGAAACCCCACGTGAACGGTAGCCCGGTCTTTGAGGACCCGGTGAAAGTTTCACGAAATCGCAGCACCGGAGAAAAGCAGCACAGCACGCATCGAAAGTCGCATCAAAAGAAGCATCGAAAGCAGACGCCGGTACGTAGTCTGCTTTCGATGCGAGCTGCGCTGTTTTGCCCCGGTGCTGCGCTTTCGTAGAACCTTCGCCGGGTCCTCAAAGATGAGGCTACCGTTCACGCCGGGTTTCAAGACTCTGCTTCGTCGAACAACTTCAATCAAGCACGAAATATCACCCACGGTACAGTGTACTAGATCTACGGCTATTTTATGGCAGCCTGCCGCCATTGCGCTGTCCGCAATATTACTATGATGGCTAGAGATGATATAACTCTACCTAAAGATGGCTTACCGTGGCCGCATTCCGATCCATAGGCAGAGCTGGTCAAACGCGATCCAGCAATTGTCATTGAGATCAGTGCATAGAACGCTAAACAACGCCAGTTGAAGATGCTTTGCCGGCACCATCATTGTAAGTAGCAACTCTGTAATAGGAAGCGGGTGCACAATGAAACCAAGCGAAAAATGAGATTTTCTTTCCTTTAAATATTCCCGCTCGAACTATTGAATAGAAAGAAAAGACCAGGCTTCACTTTGTATCATTATGCACCCGCTTCCTATTTCAAAGTTGTTACTTACAACGACGGTGCCTGCAAAGCATCTCCAACTGGCGTAGACATCAACTGACGTCACAGGAGCCGGCGCGTTATGTTGACGGACGGCGCGATCCTTGCTGTGTGTCGTAGACGTTTCCTGCAGAAAGTGCGAGCAAACACCAGGGACTCAAAAACTTTCTGCTTTGGCTCACAGAGGGCTTCTTTGGAAAGGTAGAAAAATACGATTATCGCCAAATATATTCGTGTGCAAGTCGCTAAAAATATAAACTTTCATACCCTTACTAACATAGCTTGATTCAAATGCAAAAAAAAAAATGGCAGTACGGCGTTTGATTGAGAAAATGAAACCTCATTTGAAGACACGCAAAAGTTAACTACTCGAAGAAGAAAGCTAAAACTCTGTGTTAATGTGAAGCGAGTGAGGTAATCGAACGTGAAATAGTTAGAGCAGCATAACGCTGCCTGGATCGAGATATATAACAGAAAACCAAAATGTATCTACGTTTGACGTCCACTGAGTCATAATTTTTTTTTTTTCAAACAAACAAAGGGCATTTCGGCGCCTGTGGCACCCACTGTGACATATGTAAAAACAACTCCTAAAACCAAGTTGTTTTCACATATCTGAAAATAACTTTTAGAAAGAAAGGCAATCTTTTCTTATTCTTTCTGACCAGTTGTTTACAGGGAAATAAGTGCCACAGGTGCCGAAAACGGCATTTCTTGGATTGTCGAATAACATTTCATTTTTTATCCAGATAACGTTTTTTTCTCATACTTACGCATTCTATTACAAGCCCTATCATCACTTTTACCACTTTCAGTTTTCTGCGATGCGCGATTTGTAACTCTGAGCCTTTAAACAGGGTTTCATTTTCTCTTTCGAGACGCTGTATTTTGACATCTACGTCGATACGTACTCCCGAATCCCCATTACTGCAGCGACTATTGACGAAGGGGTAGTCAGAAAAATAAGACTGCACCTAAAGATGTGCGTTTTCACAAAGTACACTGTAAGTATGGAGACATAAATCAACTTTTTAAAACTGTATCTGCTGGAAGCAGATATTTCAAAAGCTAGTAGTCAAAGTTGGTCTTTGCTGTATTTTGTTTGATTTTGTTTTCACTATGTACACATTCACTCTTCTTGGTTGGCCGCTTACTTTGTTTGTATTTACTTCACATGTTACATTTTATGTTTGTCCCCGTGCTTCATGAGGTAGAAGTGTAGAAATAAAACACTTTATTCGAAATAGTCATACGTACGTGTTGGGGATATCATATTTTCGTGTCAACCATACCCGAATCATGTATGTGTCCTCCGCATGTAAAGGCAACACCATTCCGCTATCGGTGACTGAAGCAAGAAGTTGTGAAGCTGCCTTTGCGCAGCTTAAACGTTTTCTTTCTTTTTCCTCGTGGCCTTCCTCGACGATAAAAAAATAAAGATGTGCCCCATTCACGGAGAGCGTAAAGGCTAATTCCCAGAGTTACATCGACTGCGTTGCGCTGTGTTGCGTCGTGCGGCACAACGCCTCTCCATTGGCTCGTTGTAAGCGTCGTCATAGCAACAGCTCATCGCAAGCAGTCTTAACTAGTCTTAACGAGGCGAAACATTAGCGGCGAGATGTTTCGGTGGCGCCCTCGTTTGGTTACCTTTCGTTACGTCATTACCTTGTGAAGAACAAGTTCAATGGTGTTTGTAATAAGCATGGTGAAAGCCTGAAATCATAGCGCTCTCGAAGTAACACTACCCACACCGTCAAAATTGAAGTTCTTACATTCCTCTTATTTGCGTCGATTTGATATCCTTTGCTGACGTCATAGTCAGCATTCGGCCAATTGTGGTGGGCCGACCACAGCGACGCTTTCGATCGCTCACGTTGCCAATACGCAGTGCGAAGGCTTCTTATGGTCACACTCTTCGCTTCGCGATTCTGTCGTCGGCCTTCTTATTGGGTAATACCGCAATCCCACCAGCGGCGAAACGATAAAAGGGTGCCCCGATGTTGCCACACCCTCCGCATTTTGAGCGGTGAGTGAATATAAATACAACTAGGTTGGACGTCATCACTGTTTTTTAGAACGGAGTCGCTCTACGCCGGCCCGGGAGTAACCAGAAGAACCGCTACGTGAATTTTCGAGCCAATCAAATGCTGTAGGCGTACCTGTTAGCGTACAACTCGTGGACCCGATATGCGAAACGTAGAATCCGTCGTGGCGTTTGCCGCGTTGTGTTCACTAAAAACACACGCGGCGTCCGCTGTTGTGAAAACAAAAACAAAATCATTAGGGGGAGGTGAAGTATGACCGTGAATGACTACCCAAGATTTTAATCGGTGACGCGTTAAGGGCGAGGTGGAAGCTCCTCCCACCTCTTTCCACTTTAGTAGAGCGAGCGCTGGAGAGGACGTAGCCTCCTCTCCTACGTTTGGTCTGCTAGGGTGGAAACAGGTTGGAGGAGGCTTTCACTTTACTCTTTACCTATTACTGGCTATAGCGGTGTGGCGTACTTTTGCCGAAACCTCATGTTTGACATGGAACATCAAGCTTCAACGGGCTTGGCGGACCTTCATCCTTTTGTCAAAATTCGACGAAGTTGGTATTTCTAAACAGCATCGGCCGACTAATTATAGAAATTTTCGATAAATAATTTTTGCAGCATTTTGTTATAAATTAAAACAAAGATCACTAAGCACAGCCTTGGAGAAACTTTTAGTTGATTCCTTATAGTTCCGATGAATGTTGCCTTCGTTATACGTAAAGCGGCGTCAGCTCGTTTTTTAATGTTTGTGAAAGCGCTTAGCAGGTGAACTCGAGTCGAACTTTGTGGAAACTGTGCGTTCAAAGTTTGAAAAATCGAACCTGGTCGAACTCAAATCGTGTCAGGTTTGTTGCATCCTTACTGAAGAAAATTGCTTTCTCCACCCCTTCACGCTCTTGCGCGCTGGGCCTGAAAATTTGAAATAGCTCCGCCCCCGAGTCAAAGACCTTGAACTAGCGTTGCGGTACTGGGTTAGTAACAATCGATAGCGCTTCGTCGAAGAACTCGGAAAAAAAGCCAAAAAACAAAAACAAAAATAAACTAATCCCTCAATGCATTGCATAATCCTAAAATATTGAGATTTCGCCAATTCTTTTGCTTGAACCCTAGAGTACATTGCGTACAGATTACTGCAATATATGCATGCTCACATCAGCTGAGCGTGATCACGCATCCATTCAAGCACTGCGTGCCTTTTTGAGGGGCGTCTTCAGCGACGTATCGTCAGATGTGCTAAATGTTTTACTATGGCGTTTCGTGTCTTCTTGCGCGGTGCTTTATGAGCGCTTCATAACTCTATATTTGTCTCTTACTGCCCGATTATTCACGGGTTCAACGCCTGCTTCATCCCCAGAATCCTTATTCATCGTATGCTTGCACCATCTCTAGGGGGGTTGCGATAGGACTCTCATAGAATCCAATGTATTTGTTATCTTAATATGGCAATAAACCTCTTAACGTAACAATCGAACAATATGCTACTACTCTAATGTATTATGTGGCTCAATTCATGATCATAATGTTTTAGATTCATTGGTGATTAACAGATTATCCGCACTCCGGCATTCCTAAAAAAAAAAAATCTCTTGGCGGTTTTTTACACCATTCTTTTTGTACGAAATCGCTGTCTCTCTCTAGTCTATGATCTGCAAGCTTGAACATGTTACGTCGGTTTGGTTTTTACTGGAGTGCGAGAAACAATGGCTGCGCCACTTGTGATTTGCACGAAAGAGCAGAGGGCTGTGATTCGTTTCTTGCAGTTTGAGGGTGAGTCTAGTGACGATATTTTGCACACAGTAGGGAGAAAGTGTTTTGTCACAAAAAAGAGCGTGTGGACGCAGAAGTTCAAGGAAAGTCCCACGGGTGTCAGCCACAAAGAAGGAGCAGCACGCCGGTTCGAGTCCACGTCTTTTGACAACTTTGAACTTCCACATAAACTGTCTGTCGGATACTCGAGTGATGGTTGATGATATGACACATTATGTCCAAATCAAGCTAGGCTACGCCTAGTGCATTCATTTGCGACAAACTGAAGTTTTGACATGTTTGTTCGAGATAGATACTGAAATATTAGTGCGCATAGTTTTCGAATCACCCTTGTAATTGTATACAAACTGCGCGTTCCTCAAAAAAGAAAAAGAAAACACTTTGTTTATGTTTTGTTACGATGGATACCATCTCGTTTATTCGACATGTCCGATTTATATTCTAGGCATACAAATCGCGTTTTAATCGGTTATGATAATTAGTGTCCTTCCCGAATATCATGACAAAGTTCTGGATGACCCTTTCGCGACCTGAAACTCATTAGAAGTGATTGAAGATTTAAGAAATAACAGCTCTGTTGGGTACACTTTCTCTATTGATGTAAAGGATTTGTTTTATTCAGTGTCGTATGAAGAAATGTACTGTTTTGTTACCGCGTGTATCGAAGCAAGTGGCGTGGTGGCTATCCAAAATATCTCAAGCTGCTATTACTCTGAACAGCTTCATGGCATTACCGTAATTTTATCTAGGTAGCAGGTCCGTTTCGTTCGATGATCATCTGTTTATCCAGCGCATGGGCATTTGCATTGGGTCATGCGTCGCTTCTGTGCTTCGCAACCGTTTTCTGTCCGTTTTTGATCGTGAATTGAATCGAGTTTCAGATGCTGACAACGTTCTTAATGTTTTAGATAAGTCGACGATTTTTTTATACATTTAAAAACTGACACCTCTGTGACGTACATTGATGCAGTACAAAGCGTTCTGTCGGCTTTTAAACAACATGGGAAAGCTTTACTTTTTACTCATGAGCTCCCTGACAACAATCAGTTGCAGTTTTAGATATTAACATTACCATCAATGAGCGACGTACGTTTTGGATGTATCGACCTGGTGCACAAAAAGACTTAGTTCGTTTTGATTCAGCTCATTCGAAGACGGGTAAGAGAGCTATTGCGACTTCGTTCCTGGAATCTGCACTGTTCAAGTCTTGTGACCACGCGGCAGACGCTAGCTTCAAATACCAGATTTCTAGACTGGAATTTGCTGGCTTCCCGTCTTCGGTCTTGGTGTCTGTGGTGGAGACTGCCCTGCAAAAAATGAAGAAGTTTAAAATGAAGATCCCAATGAGGCAAAGAACAGAAAGAGCAGAAGTTATTCTGTACATCCACAGGGTTGCCCACAATCTGAAAAATGTGGCAAGCAAGTACGATGGGACTGTTGTGTTCTCTGCCTCAAAAGAAGTTGACTGGGATGTGCTTCCGCATTTCTGTTAAAAAAAGCAAAAAGCACCTTGTGATAAGAAACACGTCACTTCTTGCGTGGACTGCATGGTGGGTGTGGTCTATGAAATCCCACTGAGGTTTGGTAAGGTCTTCATCGGCCAGACCGGGGGGGTGGGGGGGGCATCAATGACCGATCACGGGAGCACGAACTATTAGAAAAAAATAAATATGGATCGCATACATTGCAACACTTGTGGCTGTGTTCCGCGACTTCAGCAGATAAGAATTCTGAGAAAAAGCCGTGAGACTGTCGCTTGTGAACTTTTGGAGGAGTTCTTTATAAAAACATGTGGGACGGCATGTGTCAGCGACACGTCATTTGTGCTCCATAGGAATGAATTTCTGTTTTTTGCATGAGTGGATACTGACTTGATAGCTTTTATGTGTTGCTGCTTCGCGCGTGGTGTATATGTGCTTTGCTTTTCCTGAATAAAACTAGTTGAAAGTTAGCGCTTGTTCAGTTTGCTTCTTATCCTTCTCTTTTTTTTTCAACAAAGTTCCGGATTTATGCGATGGTGCTAGCATAGACACAAAAACCCAACTTGCTACACATCTCGGAAATTGCGAAGGAATAGCAAAGTTTGTACAAGCGATAAAAAAGGTTTCCTTTAAAACTCTTACAACCGATTACTCACTCGTCTTAGGAACGCTAATATGCCGGCGCCGTTAGATGAAACTTTCGATAATAATTGAAACATCTGAAATAATCTGGGAAGTTAACTACCTAGATAATCAAGGCATATTGCCGGAGATATTAATTCCCTACGTCATCCTGAAAGCTGGCATAATAGCCCCACGGGGAGAACCTTTAGAGCTCGAGACACTAGAGCGCCGACGTTAGAGCGCGCGACACGAAGACGCTGCGACAGTAGCGCGGTTGACACTAGAGCGCATGACACGAGAGCGCGTGACCAGTTGAGCGCGCGACACCAGAGCGCACCCCAGTTGAGCGAACACCGCAAAATGTGTGAGGTACCCGCGGCTGCACAGAAAGAACAAAATTGTGCGACTCATCGGATCGGAGCATTGCTGATTTTTGATTGATTAAATATGCCCATAAACAATAAAAATAAAACGGGTACGACTCTTTCTAACCAATTGTTTACTGACATCGAAGAGAAAGGGCGGCAGGGGAGTGGAGCATGTAGGTACCGGGAATGTCTACAGCATGGGTGGAGCAGCGAGTCTAAGATTGCTTCACGTTGCTGTGGTGCGCCTCTCGGATATACTATAAATTGTTTACCTCTTCCTAAATTGGGTCTATTCTTGACAGACCTTTGGACTCCGATCTATTTGGTGGCTATTTAAAGGTTCCTCACATAATTTTAAATAGTATTGTGACGTCCATGACCGTAATGAAGAAAGCTGAAAGCTAAAAAAAGTATCAGTAAAAAACTTATAGAAGGAAAGCTCAGCACAATTTTATCGGATGCAGAGCTTTCCAGCCTTTTGACGGATACAGGAAAACCTCCCCTGCAATTCTGTGAGATATAAAATCAAAGAACTAATGAAGCTAGGTCAGCTGCAATGTTTTTTTCTGCGGAAATGAACGCTAGATATATATTTTTTTCTTTCTGCTGTCAGCTTTTCGTAACACTCCTTTGTTTGACACACGCAAAACTTTTGTCGACTCATTTCGCAATGTCCTTGCTGAATGCCGCAGTGTAAATCCCCGCCAATTTAACATAAAACACGCAATGCCCGAACAAGTAGTCGGTCCGGTCCGGCCACTCGCACTGCACTGGTTGTGCGCTCTCGTGAAGGGCGCTCTAATGACAAGCGAGCTAACGTCGCGGCGCTCTCGCGTCGCGCGCGCCAGCGTCGCACTGCTCTCAATTCGCGCGCTCTAACGTCGCGGCGTTCTACTCTCGGCGCTCTAATGTCGGCGCTCTTGTGTTGTGCGCTCTAGTGTTGCACAGCATTTATAAAGGGTAAAGCCGTTAGCATCCATCTATTCATTCAGTAGCCTGGGCCCTATTAAGATCGACGTTACTTGGCTCTGCTGGTTATCAGCCAATGGGTGCAAATATGGAGGTGTGTTCGGCCTCGGTTGTCCAAGTGGATCTGGAGGATTCATGGACATAATAGTTCTGTTCACACTTCAACTTCTACTACGCCGTTTGAAAAACAAACGGCATCAAGTCCTCACATCATGAATTCTTGCGAGGGCTGAACCCGAAGCGCGTTAATCGAACGAGGAGTTCTCTAATTTCGCTCCACGCTACGCGATGCCTATGATATGAGGTGGAGGCATTTTCGGAGACATCACAAATCACAAGCTGAACGTTTGCGAAGCTGACCCAACTGGGAATTAAAAATTTATTTCCCGGAATTATTTGGGCCTCTCCGATTCGTGCACGTTAATCTAGGAGATTGCATATGTTTCATGCGATTAAATTTGGATACAAAATAGGCAGAGGTGTGCGTGTGTTTGTGTGCTACATTTCTTGGTTTTTTTTTTGGCGTCTTTTAGATGATGTAAGAAAAAAAATTAAAAACGTTTACAAATCTCTGTGTGATGTCGCATGGGAGCAGAATTCTTATGGAGGAGGGGTGAAGGATACGGAGGGGAGGGTATGCCCCTCCCCCCCCCCCTCTCCGTACCCTCTCATCCTCCTCTTCTGCTCCCCTCCCATTTAGCGAAAAATGTTTGCTAAATCTCCTGCTAAATTTTTCTGCTACATTTAGCGGGGAATTTCCCGCTAAATTTAGCGGTAAAAGTTCCTCACTAAATATGGGGGGTAAAGTTTTCCGCTAAACTGACATTTAAAAACACGAGATTATGTTTTTTGAAGTCAGCATTTTAATATCCGCCTTTTGAACGGTGACAGAATTTCAATTCTAAAAGAAAACCAGAAAAAGGTAGACGATATCGTGTTCGGGCCAACTGTGTAGCGCCCTATATATAAATGTGCAGCCGAGAGTGTGTCAAGTCAAAGTCTCTAACAATCATAATGTCTAAAAGAGGGTGTGCGCATAATCCTGAAAGTCATAGCTATATATAATAATATGCGATATCATCTATGCAGATTCCACAGACACTCACCTTCATTAAAGACTTTAGGTCCATTCGATGAAAGAGAATGAATTTAACTGTACTTTTAAAAAACACAAAAACAAGTTGTTTTCTTTTATGCGAGGCAATTTTTGATTATAACATTTTTGCGGTCATCTCGCGTAGGCAGTTTATGTCATGCGTAAACCCGCAATCATATGAGTTAACTGTCTCCTATTATGTATAGAGGAAAGCTTTGTGTGATTACACTAGAATTGAAATTGTAGTATCCGACCACGATTTTCTTTCATATTAAGGCTAGCCTTATATTACTGGACGTTTTAGCTCTTAGTAAAGTGCGTACGCCGGTGAAGACTGAAACATTCTGTCGGAACCTCGAAGCCAAGGAGCGCAAAAGAAAACTTAAACACTCCTGCCTTCAGATCGAAAGGTTATTACGCCTGTAGCTTAATACGGTCGTTTTCGTACAAACGGAACTATACAATCAGGCTCAAGTTTTTTCCAGTGCAGGACCATAGCTTATGGTAATAGTATCCGGATGTTTGCAATATGATATTTTGTGCGTAAAAATAAAATAATGGGATTGGTCTCGCAACTCTGTCTCAGCAACAACTTGCGTTGTATTCTTTTTTTATTCCTAGCAACTTTCGTTCCGATACATGCCGACAGTTTGCTGAGTGGAAAATAATGCCATCACATAGATGGTTGTTTCTTTCTAGCTCCTGATTTGGGATTGATGTCGGGCAAGGAGATTAGGCGTCCCTAGTACGAAGGTCAAACTGCATACGCAGCAAAGTTACGAAAGAAGCGGCATTACTTTAGTAAGCCAGAACAGGCAACCAACCGATGTAGCAAACTACTTCAGGGCTCTGAAAGGTGGGCGGTGTCGCGTTGTCCCAATTTGTGCCCATAGTCAGAAGGTTTTATTTCACTCTAAAAAGTAACTGTGCAAAAAACAAAATTCAATCTTGTCGGAGAATTTTAGGGTTGAATTTTTAAAGTTTTCCTTTTAAAGTTCGGCGGTTTTCAGACGAAACATTTTATTGAAGAGTTAGTTTGCCCTTAAAGACTAACTCCGGTACATTTTCTTGATTTTGTAGTTGCAACCGATTTTAGTGAACAAATGTCGATGTGTATTTTGTTTTCAGTGCCTTGTTCAGTTGTGTAGATATATTATCTCAAAGTTTTGTTTCGGGGTCTACGGCGAAGCCGAGACTACTGGCTCGAGCATGAATCCAACTCTGGTGATCTGTTGCACGGCCATTGTTTAACGTAAATGTCGTGTCGCGGTATCGCATAACGTATGAGTGGCCTCGTCGCAATAGCAGTTTCGCTCAGTCAGGTAAGGTGCTACAGATGTTTCATTGCTTTGCTTCGTAGATATCATACATCTCTAGCAAATAAAAGGAACTTTTAGCAAACCGTTAACGTGTTCAATGTAACGCACTACCGGAGCCTTCAAGCATGCTTTTAAGCGCACGCCAGGCGGTCAGGGTATCACCCGGGCGCTCAATTAAAGGGATACTGAAACGAAATTTGAAGCTCACAAAACAATGCTTAAGCGATAGGCAGGAGGCTGCAAAACCCAAAACATCACTCCTGCAGTGATACTTCTAACAGATGGCCGTATTTTTTGTAAAAGAAGTGCGAGATTGAACACGGCCGACGAGGCCGACAAGACATGTGACGTCACAATTCTCTTTGCTCTTTGTGTCTTTTTGATTCGTCCCCTCGAGCTGGTGACCCGAAGCGAGGAGGAGAGAAGCGAGGCCGCTTCCCCTCATTCTCAACGGTGCCAGGAGGATTGTGACGTCATAGTCCTTGTTTCATCCCAAACGTACGGCCATCCGTTTGAGATATAGGTGTATGAGCGGTGTTTTGGAGTTCGTTGCGTCCCGTTCAAAGCTTCTGCAGCCTTATCTGCCGCGTTTCCTTATTTTTCGCGTTATCGTGTTCCGGTAGTGCGGTAAGCGGAACATGGTAGCGGTTTGCTAAAAGTCCCTATTAATACACATTGATAAACTTGCTGGCCAAAAAGCGAGTTTGCCATGATTTACGCAGGCTTAGAACGTGCCCACACTTATTTTTTCAGAAAAAAACAAAGAATACAGGAAGATTCATGGGTGGACTTTTAGTGAATACGTCAGCATAACCCTTGGAAACACCACCTATACCCCATTTGAGAAATGCCAAAGCTGACCCCTCCACTTTTTTCTTTAGGCTTTCTCTTTTGCTTTTTCTATTTTTGCTCTCTCTTTTTGGACTCGTTACGGCGTTTAGTGTTAGCGCCTTCCAAAGAAGGACGTGTGTGGCGCTTCCCAAAGGTCATGTAAACAGATTCCCTAAGAATACATCCGTGAATCTTTCTGTAATTTTTTCACCCATTTTCCGTACTCTGCTTGTGAGAGTACGTCGACGCCCTTTGATGTGGTAACCCATATCACTCGTGGAAAGAACGACATCTATAGAACTCGTGGAAGGAACCGCATCGATATCGCTCGTGGAGGGAACCGCATTCATTGTTTTAACTACACACACTCATCACAGCCCACGCACCGCTACAACAGAAACACAGAGCGAAGAACAACCGGCGACGGCAGAGCGGCAACTGAGCACGCCCCCATTCGACCGCGGCGCGGCACACCTCCTAGATAACAAAGCAGTAGTGCTGAATGAGATGGCATCATCAGAGAAGGTCAACGCTGGGCATCGATTGTACAACGATAGCGTCAAGGTTCGGCTCAAACTTGACTCGAATCCGAGCACAGACGCAGAGCTCGTTTCCAATCTGTGTCCAGCTTTGGCCTTCCCTGATTAAGCCATCTCATTCAGCACTACGGCTTTGTTACCTAGGAGGTGTTGCGCGGCGTCTCCTGATCTCTGACTCTGTGCCAGCTGTGCACGTGACTGGCGAAAACGAAAGGGCTCATTTTCACGAAAACCCGGTGGTGTCTGTGAGCTCGTCATCACCGGGGAGAGGGAGAGAGGTTGACGCGTGCTCGCGTTAGCGCTTCGGATCAATGGGAGCGTAGCACGCGTCACCCTCTCCCACTCCTTCTCCTTCTCTCCCCGGCTCTGACGAACAAAAGACACCACCGTGTTTTCGTCAAAACGAGCGTTCTAATGGTAACGCATTAAAACTACAATTTTGGCGGTGTGCAATGCACGTTGAAGAAGCGTTGTGGAAGCTGAACGTAAGCTCGCGCTGAACAGGAACGAACTAAACTATGGCTACCAATGAAGGCCGCCTTCGGCACCACGAAGCGCTTCAGCGAGCATGGAGTCAATAGTCTTCGCGTGCGATCAATGAGATCACCGACAAAATATGGCCGAAAAGACATTAGATGAGAAATAGAAATCGTCCGCAGGGACGGTTGAAAACGCAACAAAAATAACACGCCGAAAGAACTGGAAGTACGAACAAGTAAGCTGCTTGGCCAGGCTTAGCCTGCTTGGGTACGAATGGACTAGTATGACGTCGGGACACAAAGTTGCGTGACAAAGAGCAAACCCGATCAATGCCCACTGGTAAGCTGGTGGTCGCCTTATTTATATCGATTTTATAGTAGATCGCGGTTTCCCATTAGTGTAATCTTTTGGTAGGGGTTGTATTTAGCCTGCGTAAACCTATATCAGTCATTTAGTTTTGTTTGGATTTTGTCCGTAGTTACCCATTACCTATGGAGCAAGAAAAATAGCTACAGAAATTGACCTGCGCACAAACTCGAAACTACAAGTAATGTTCAATAAAAATGAAAAATAATAGACTCATGCGCTGGGGGCGTGTTTCAAAAAAATATTTAGATTATGTCTTAAAACAGCATGTCAGGATAGACATGGTAACCTTGAAGCGCGGAGACAAAAATGAAAGACGTCTACGATTTTCTGTAATGCCGAATTAGAGCGCAGCTCTTGAGGAGGAGGAGGGGAGGTTTCGGAAGGGAGGGTATGTCCCCGCTCCCCCTCCGTATCCTCCCCTCCTCCTTTCCTGCCCCCCCCTCCCATTTAGCGGAAAATTTTCGCTAAATTTCCCGTCTAAATTAAGCGAAAAGTTTCCCGCTAAATATAGCGAGGAAATATTCCCGCTAAATTTATCAGAAAATTTACCAACATTTTCCCGCTACAATTAGTGGGAATTTAGCCAAACGTTCCTCGCCAAATTTAGCGGAAACATTTTCTTGCCACATTTAGCGCCGAAATTTTCCCGCTAAATTTAGCGGGGAAACTGAATTGATATTAACGACACGTGACATCTCGTGTGACGTCACAAGGGTAAAATATTCCCGCTAAATTTGGCGGGAAATTTTCACACTAAATTTAGCGGAACAATTTCCCCGCTGAATTTAGCGGAAACATTTCCTGCCAAATTTAGCGAAACCTTTTCCCACCAAAATTAGCGGAAAGTTTTTACCCTCATGACGTTACACGTGACGTCACGTGTGACATCATTATAGGAAACGTCCCAAAATGCAACGCACGGTTACGCCCACGCCGACGCCGACGCCACTCAACCCGAAGACGGACGCCCGGAGAACTGTGCTCTAAAAGGGGACAAACAGACACGACATTCCGAACGCAGCCTCTAGACAGTGCATTGGTTCTTTCAGGATTTTCTTGTGCCCCTAGAAACTAATGACATCTTGTTGGACTCCGAGGTCTTTTGTTTCTTTTGTTCTTATCTGCCAAGTTGCCGTGCCGGAGGATGATGAACTCGATGAAAAACTTGGTGACTTCAACGGCCGTCTCGGCGTACCGTTTGCGATAATTGCTAGCGAATATTATCTATCGGTTCCCACTTTTTGCCAAGGTGCTTTTAAAAGCTGCTGGTCATGCACGAGGCTATCTTTTACTATTTAAAGCCGTATTTTACTGCCCCTCTAATCTGAACTGCAGAATGTTAATGTTTGCAATAATATTCAAATAATTTCTGTTAGAGTTAATGAATGCCCATTAAAACTGCCGGTTAAACGGCAACTCCCTCTACAGATAGCAGCAATATTACATACCATCTCTTCTGAGCACGTATTCGGGAGGGATTCATGACATCATTTACCAGTTAAGTCTAAAAGCGTTTGACTACCAAACGGGCCAAGCATCGGGCACAATGATATGATTGTTCTGCTCGTGGTCTTCTACAATCCATTTGTATCACTACAGACTTGCTAAGAAAAACCCGGCATATTGAAATTCCCTACATTATGCAAATACTGTGAAGTTTGTAAGCTCCTCTTAATGACGAAATCAATGTTTGCAAACCAATGTCCCACATAAAAATATATCATGATCCTGCCAGTTCTTGCTGTGACCTTAGCCTTCTGTGGAGCAGAACAGAAGCTTTTTTGTGGCTTGGACTGTGTCATCCAAACTAGAGTGGCTATGTTGTAGTGGCGAGGCCACTCTAGGAGAAGCAAAGATGAACAAAAGCGTTTTTTTGTTTCATTTGCTTAAAGGAGCTGTGCAAGGATTTCAATGCGGTAATAATTTGCATCTTTCACATTCGGCATTGTTTATCTTGTCACATAGGAAAGAAAAGCACATATCCTTTCTTCAAAGTATTGTGATTCCGCCGCGTAATCGCGATTAGTGACATCTGCCATGGTTCTGTGACCGCAGGCAGCGTGTGTCTTTTTGGGTGGATGTGGGTCTATTTAATGATGTGGTCTGAAAAATAAATATTTAGCTGCGTTCAGAGTTTCGTGTCTGTCCGTCCCCATTTTGTCCCCTCGCTCCAGGGTTACCATGTCTATCCTTAACCAGCTCGCCGGCTTACTTGCTTTAATGTCAGAATGTTTGTGCATGAACGAGCCACTGCAGACAAAAAAAAAAACTGTTCGTAATTGGCAAGTACAAATTGATATGCGTGAATTGCATTTGGAATGAATAATAGCTATATTAATTTCATTTGTTTACTTTCCAATTAGGACGCACAACGATAAGATTCCTATTTATCACTTTATGAACATAATTGAAATCCGTGGTTGGCCATTTGGAACATTTCTTGCAAATATCCTTCATAACGACGAGCTATTTTGGTGTTTGAGGGCTAAAGTTGTCATTTGTACAAAGTGCATATCTGTTTCTGCTGCGTTGTGGGCTACGCCCATGTTGTCTTTATGTCCAGCTATGTTTAAGAAATATATTTCACTAATCTTTTATATACTCAGAAAATGTGTTATGGAATTCTGGTTCGTGGAAGGAAGACAGTGCTGAAGTACCATAAACAATGATACAAAGACTTGTTTTACAAATATATAATCAATAAACCATAACATAAAAAACGTGACTACATTACCCTTCATCAAAACCAATATGCTCAAGGAGAACAAAATGCTCTATCTGACTTACGGAGGGCCTTGAAGCTATTTGTAAATAAAAAAATAAAGAAAGAAAGAAAACATAATAAGCTATTGAGATGACCTCACAAAATCAGACGACACACGAGCAGAAGGCTTGATTGCGAGCAGGCCTCAGCACTAATACCGTAAAGTGACAGCCATAAAAACCAATTAAGGCAAAAGACAGTCATATTAAAAAAAATATAAAACACGCACACACACACACAACAAAATGAAAATATAAGTATGCAATAAATGAAATTCCTTCGTTTCGGAAATGACAGCAGGCACTATTTAGTGTTTAGTGAACAGGTGCCACACTTTTAGCCCCTACGCTTTGAAATAAATAATTCACTCAGATTTATTTTGTTGTTTTTAATAAGCTGCGAAAGGAAGACGTATTTTAATATATTTCGTCATTGTGTGGTCTTAATAACATTCAATGACACACTTTTAGTCATATCACTGAACGGTGGTCAGAATACTATTCTTTATTGAAAGCTGTTTTGTCTCTATTTTGTGATATATACGAATTTAACGTACATTCAATATTAAACTTCATTACAGAACTCGCATTGTCATCATTATTTCCTAGAGTTGCTGATCGCATTCCTCAACACTCTATGCTCTCCGTTTGTTTATACTTTTTGTTAGTTTTACTCTATATTGAACTTCTCTAAAGATGCATATCTTTTTATGTTCAACTTTAAGGGAGCAGACGGTTCTGTCGAGCATGATACCATTATCTTCACTCTTGTTTCTTCGCCCTCCCGTCGCACGCACTCACTTACAGACTCGCGCTCGCACGCACACACACCCGCACACACGCACACTTGTGGAGCGAATTCATGAAGCATATAAAAGTAGAAGGATTACGCAATCGCACTGTCTATTTAATAGTTTAATGCATCCTACGAGTTCCAGAGCCCTGTTTGCATATGCCGGGACAATTTCGCAGCACAGCCATTTTGCTCCTGATGTGTGTAAAATTCCTGATTTGCCAACCTTGATAAGGTGTGGCCATTTCTGCAAAACTTGCATCCATGCAGACTTTCTTTTTTCACTTACAGTAACCTTACTGGGTTTCGAAACGTGGTTACTCGAAAACATGTGGAGACCGGCTGTCCAGTACCGACAGCAGTTTTCACAAACTTTTTTTTTCTTTCGGCAGGCCAGACATTGTAGCGTTGCGATCATTTCGAAATAAACTCTTGAGATTCTGGAGACATCCGCGATCTGCATACGTCTACATACGTTACCGACTTGCGATGGAAAGGAAGTCATGCCACAGAGGTTTCGAAATTCAGCAGGCCCTGAAGCGAACCGCGAGCTTCGGCAATTCGTGTCGCAAAGAGGAAGCACTTTGCCCAAATGTTTCTTCTTTTTTTTCCTTCGAGAAATCGACTTTTTCGAGTGCCCACTATTTACAGGTGAAGGCGTCGAGCTGTGTACGCTGCAAAAGCATCAAAAGAATCCGGAGGAGTATCACTTTTGTTTGCTTCCATTTCGATTCCGTGGCATCTTCAACCGTCCTTTCCGCAAATAAATGGGACAATGTCTGTATCGCTGCCTCGAGCAGATTACGCAACAACCCACCCGGTAACAGCGCGGTGGCCATGAGCTAAGCTTTTCCTTCGATTTTTAGTAGGGTTTCCCCATGGTCCTTTTTTTTCTCGCGCCTGCGTGGCATAAAAAGCGAAGCTCACTTTTTCTCGTCGCAAGTATCCTTTAGAAAGGAAATAATCACTCGCGGGCACGTTCTGTTTGCTTTTATTATTGCCTGAGAAAATATCGGTGACTCTTTTTGCTTTTCTTTTCTTTACATGCGGGAAAGTATGTGTACATTCCTTTTTTTTATCGGGATTCGTTCTTTTCGTTTTTTTTTTGTTGCTCATGCAGTTGCGAGACGGTGTTTAAACTTAATTAAGAACCACTATATGCCGTCTTTCTTTGGGAACTCTGAAGGGACCTTGCTCTCGAGCCAGGGAGAAGTTAATCCCCTTTCTTTAGCGTCTCTTTGCTATCTTGGTGAGACTTAGGGCCTACTTACCGCTCAACGGATTCCTTTAAAACATATACAAGAATGAAGATAGAGATTTGTCGGTGGCATAGTGTCCTGAAGGGACCGACCCAGGCGCAGAACTTGCAGAAGCTAGATTGTCTACTGTGCGGCGAAGTTGTCAGTTATCAATATAATCATACGGCGAAAAACAAAACAGAAAGCATCAAGCTCTCGATCCAGTAAACTTACATAAAAAAAAAAATTCTAGATCCAGAATCTAGCTTCTTCACGAGTGCAGGGGAAGCCGAGGCTACGTCGCGAGCAAGTATGAAATTTGCATCAAATGACGCCTCTAGCCCACGGACACGTGCTCGCGACGGCATGCCCGAAGCTTTGACTTTGATATTGTACCCTTCACTTACGCTTTCCTTGGTTGCTGCCGTGTCTGTTCATGTGAAAGAGCGCGTGAAATTGCATACATGCATTCCAAAAAAAGAGCGCTTCTTTTAAAAGTATTGCCAAAGAGAGAGAAAAAAAAACATGTTCTTTTTTTGTCGGCAACCGAGCCTACTCTTGTCGCAATTTCTTCCTGAAACTTTACAAACTAGTTTTTTTTTTTTTTTTTTGCAACCTCACTGGTTTTTGTTGTTTCTTGGATTGCAAGTAGAAATTTGAGAAAACAGATGGAGTATCTTTGAATCATTCATTATCTAAGACGGTTGATGTCATAACTCGGCCTTTGAAAAAGGACAGCCAACATTCGATCTGAGGCGTTCAAAAAGGGCGCACACAGATGAGGTAGAAGACGCATATTTAGGCTGCAAAATAAACTTATCGAGTAAGCGATTTTTATGTCTATGCCTCAAACTCTGTGCTAAACGCAAGCAAGCAATCGCCGGATTCATAGCTTTTTAAATGAATTAATTATTGGGACTTATAATTTCATTGTAGTAGAATATGTTAATCGGTCGGACCAACTTCGAAAATACAACATAGAATTGTTTTCGGCCTTGGTGATTAAAAGAGCGTCGACCTGATCGTCGTGATGTCTGCGTCGCGCCCTTTAATAGATGCCGTTACGGATGTGTTTGTCCACATAAGAAAGAGAGAGAGAGAGAAGAGAAGAAGAAAAAAACGGTCGGGGACTTATCAGGACGTTTTAGGTGCAAGAAATTCCTCGAGCATTTGCTCTCTATAAACAATTTAGCAATAAAAACTGTCGTGTCAAGGCATCACACCTGCTCGGGATGCTGGCACAAGCCTGTTTGTAAAACAATACCTGTGTGGCTTTGGCCAAGGACATCTGGAGTAAGCGTCACGACGAAAACCTGCTCACTAAGTTATTGCCGAGTTAAAGATTAATGAGACGAGTGGTTTAACTTATAAGCAGATGAATAGTGAATAAAATGTTAAAGTAAAATGACACTTGAGCTGCGCACGTTTAAATCTTTGGCCATTCAGTCTAATGAGAAAGTAAGGTGGCGAAACCACAATACAGCCGTGAAAAAAGTGTCTTCAAAGGCATGCTGGACGGTTGTGGACTCCTATGGCACGCGGCACCTGCCGATAGGCCATGCCAGTGATTTCCCAGCGCGAGCATCTGGGCAACGTTGCGGTAGTCTAAAGCTAAAACATAAGTTTGCACGCATATCCTTGTGGACTTTGCAGAAATCTAAAATGCAGAATCTAAAAGCTTTAGAGGAACTTGTAAATGCGACCCTACTTGTTCCAACGCTTTCCATGACTACTATTTCTGATAGTAATGAATGTTACTTCTGTAAAAAAAAAATGTTTGAAATGCCTGAACATTGCTGTTTGTTACAATGCTCAACAGACTTGCTTCTATTGAGCCAAATGCGATCAGCGTACGATATTTAGCTAAAGCCGAAACAAAAGAGAAAGATTAATACCGTTGGAAAAAAAAACAAAAAAAAAAACATTGAATCTAACTTCCCTAACCAGCCCTTTGTGGATGACGAATTAATTAAATTTTAAAAGCTTTATTTTTTAATTGTGAATGTGGCGACGTGCCTCGATCTTTTCGGGAAGCATTTTTGAGAAACGTTCAAGTCAAATAAAACAAAGCAAACACAAATCTTTTCAGTAGAGTTCTCAAAAGCGCCTCCAGCTCTATTCTAAAAGAAGAAAAAAAAAAAGAAAGAAACACTAACCGGATTTTTTGAAGCGGCGTTCTGATTTTGGCTTATGCTTAGAACATTTTTTTTTTAATTGCCAAATAAGGCGCGACATTATAGATCCAAACTTACTTAGCTAGAGGCTACTTTAAAATAAAATAAATTAAGAAAAACAAGCTATGAATGGGTGCACGAGGGCTCCCAAGGTAGTTTAGTGTAACCAAAAAGTGGACAAAAGATAGAGTTCGAAATAATTGGGGCAGGGAAGGTAGGTGGATCGAAAAAATCCGGCGGTTCCGAGATCCTAGGGAAAACGGACGAGATGGGGATTAAACGGATGTTTGGAACGCTATCAAGGGACACTGTGGACTGCGGGAAGTCTATGGCCTATATTATTTGCCTTTCCGTAGTCCTCTTAATAAAATAGCCTGTCTGTGATGTAATTAAGCCTGTTCAGTAAAAATTACAAGGACACCTAAGCACTGCGTACGAGTTGTGAATGCAAAAGCAAGGATGTCGTTTTTTGCGCCGCGGCCACTTCTGACCACATCGGCGCCTCGGCCGCTTCAGCTCCTCTCGGAGGGGGCAGCAGCGCCAAGTATATTGGGGTGGCGTTCCTTGGAACTATGCCGCGCGCGAGCCAATGGGAGGTTATTCATCAGTTCGCTGCTACAGACTATACAAGCTTCGCTCAATAAGAGAGGGGAATTTAGGTGCAATTTGACGCGGCTTCAAAAGGTGATAACGCCGGTTCGATCCATGGGACAAGTAGTGTTTTCGCATAAATAAACTGCTATCCATCCGACATAACGGAAGTTTATGATTAAATTTCGTATGCAAAATGATGCTCTCAAGCGATAGAACAAAAATTGTCAGCGACCTTTTCCATTCAATTACGACATTGTATGAAATAACGTGTTTAGGAACGGTTTAAGTCAATTGTTTGAAAGGCATTAAACTGTTGTTCCGGGAGTGAAGAACACATAAACCCATTTTTAAGGTAAACAGTCATAAACAAGATGACAACTTCAGGTCGTCACGTTCATTTCCGGTTGCTGAAACTTGCGGGTGTTTTCCTATGGGGCTCGCGCGTTAACAAGCGCGTATTATTGTGGAGTGCCTTTGAAGGATTGAGCTCGTTACAGGCATACGTTCACGTCTCTAAGAGGTCCTAAAATCGTCGACATGTTTGACGCAGCAAGCGCAAAGATATTAATAACTCATTAAAACTTTGGTTTGGGCTAGTTGGTCCATGGTAGGTTTAAGGTTTAAAAGCGCAAACAGACAGGGTCAATAGAAAATAACACAAACGACAGGTACAAGGCGCTACTCTCAACTGATTTATTGCGAGACCGTTCAACGCTTATATGGACAACTCATCTACCGTTTATATTTCGAACAACGCCAACAGCCAATAAAACACTTTACAGACACCCATCTATATAAGTTACTTCTTTATCTAGTAGGCTAACAGATGGCGCGCTGATGCACTTCTCATCCTTCTTTTTAATAAAAAACGCCTCTATAATCTCCCGCTCTGTTGTTTCTTTCGATTTTTTAAAGAACGTTGTTGACTCTAAAAGCGGTTCGCAGCCACAACGCTACCGCTTAGTTGCGGGAAACGTTATATAGAACAAACAGGACGCTGTTTCAATGACAGGGCAAGAGAACACAAACTATCTGTACGCAACGATTCGGGGGGTCATCGGTCTAAGCATTGTAAGCGTTGTGGCGGCGAACCGCTCTTAAAGTCAAAAACGTTCTTGAAAAAGCGAAAGAAAAGACAGAGCGGGAGATTATGGATGCTTGCTTTATTAAAAAGAAGAATGACAAGTGCATCAGCGCGCCATCTGTTAGCCTACTAGATAAAGAAGTGACTCATCTAGATGGGTGTCTGTATAGTGTTTTCTTGGCTGTTGGCGTTGTTTGTAATGTAAACGGTCGATGAGTTGTCTATATAAGCGTTGAACGGTCTTGCAAATAAATCAGTTGAGAGTAGCGCCGTGTCCCTGTCGTTTGTGTTATTTTCTATTGTCCCTGTCTGCTGCGCTTTTAAACCTTATACCTACATATTAATAACGAGCGGCGTTGTTAGCCGGAAGTTACCCAGCTCCAGACGGCCCAGCGTTTTACTGCGCCACGCGAAGTTTATAGTTTGCATCGAGGTACGACAGCGAGTAAAGATCGATTCACACAGTTGCACTTGAACGGTCCGGCGACTTACGACCGCGAGTTGCCTAGAAATGCGTGTTTCGTATCTTGCTTGCAAATCTACCACGCTTCATAGTAAGAGCGTACGTCCCGGTGTCTCCGGGTCGAAACTCTAGGCAACTTAGCACAACGATGTGGGACGCTGATAATATATTCAAAAAAACCTTTATCTGTGCCTAGTACCGCTGACGCTCAAGGGCAAGCTCAGAACAACCTCAGTACAGCTGACGCTGCAAAAAATCCAAAGTTGGGAGTTTTCTACTGGGCATGCATGTACAAGAGTCACCGATATGTAATGGGGTTATTTCGTGAACATCACAGATGGGACACTCGCCCTAATTCGAATATCCACCAAGGTTTTCGACAGAGCACACGTCGAGTGCTTAAGAGGTGTTCTTTTATATCACGCTTGTCATAACTAACACGTCCAACATAAAAAAAAATAGTAATAAAATTCTAGGTTGCAATATTATTCTAGCCCCTCTAGGATTGGCAGCTTTGGAACAAGGAGTACTCGTATAGTAAACAGCCCTCAAATAACCTCCACTCTATCGCCTGATTTGAAGCGCTACGTTGCAGCGACACCTCTTCCGCGATGGTGTTCCGGCGGTACTGTTCGTCAGAACAATATGTTATTTCTGGACCAGAACTCTAATTACTTTGTCCTGGACGTAACTGAAGTGTGGGGTGTTCGTCACTCGTGCATAATTTATGAGCGTGGCTACTCTTTTTTTTTCTCCAGGCACGGCCCGAAAGAGGAGCTTTTATCCGAGCTAGGATTGTCCTTCGGGTGGGCGTTGTTTAGATGTAGGCGAAACTTGGTGCTCCACTGGAGGTCTAAACGAGGAATTATACTAGTTTCAGTGTTTCGAAGGAAAGAATACAACAGCCTAGAAGATGCCAGTCACTGTAATATAACTATTGTGGGCAAGTTTTTACTCGCGAAGGGAAAAACAAAATATGGGGATCTCATTGAGAGTCTTGGTTTGAAAATGGTGCATTAATACGGGCTCTTAGATTGACCGTAACATGTAATCAGTGTTTAAGGCGTTAGAGGAAAAATGTGCCGAAATACGTTACTTGTTACTTGCATATAGAAGGAACACGCTACCGTTATCGATAAGAAGTAACGCAGGTTACATCTGCGTTAATCTGTTTTGTGAAATCAAATCTTTTGCTGTTTTTACCATACGTGTATGCATCAGCGCAATAATTAAATAAATATATTTTGCTCACGAAGAAATGTAACATAACTTACGTTTATTTTTTACGAATCCACCTGAATACTCCCGAGGAAAAAGGCGTCTAGACTGGAACACAAAAATAAACTTGAACTGTCATTTTTTTTTTTAAATCTAGCGAAGAGGATATAACGAGCAAGGTGACTAGGTTACCCGTTACCGAAATAAGTAGTGTAAATACGTTATAAGCTACTGTTCATTTAAAAAAAAAAAAAACTAGTTTGCTATTACCATACAAAACACCTAACGCATAACCGGAGACCCCGTTACCTATAACAGGTTACCGCCAACTTTTAATGTAATTATAAATACAAACATGTAGATGTACTGATAGGTTTATTTTTCCGCCGACGCTTCGCCAGGAGAACATATACGCGAACAAAAAACCTTTTAACCAAAAACCCTCTCAAAGAATTAATCGATCGGGTGAATTGTCATTGAATACGCTAGACAGCACATCCTCAATCAACTTCTCGTTTTTAATCGTCTACCTGGATGTTCACAGTTAGACCAGCTGGCTTTAGAGCACAGACAAAAAACCAGATGTCAAACATTACGCGTTTTTTTCGATGGACACAAACAGCGCCAAAAAAAAAAAAATCTACTTCAAGAGAGCGATGCATTTGAAGATTGGTGGTTCTTGTCTTCTACGTTAACCAAACAAAATAAGGCTAGCCAGCTGCTTTGGAGGATGTATGTACACTCTAAAAAAACGCCCGTGCGTCTGCTTTCCCGCACAACACTCGGAGAGCCAATCACCGCAACTTACGGAGGCAGCTCAGCGAATGACAATGCCGAAACATATGTTCAGACCAAGAAACGCAGTCTGAGTTGTGACATTAAGCAATGGAAGCGTGACGATTTGCATTGCTTAATGTCACAACTCAGACTGCGTTTTTTGGTCTAAACATAGGTTTCGGCATCGTCATCCGCTGAGCTGCCTCCGTAAGTTGCGGTGATTGCCTCTCCGAGGGTTGTGCGTGAAAGTAGACGCACAAACGTTTTTTAGAGTGTATGTTGATCTTGACGTAACACATGTAGGTTACAGTGCTTGCGGTCAGTGAGAGCACAAGAAAGCCAGGGATTGGCTCATTTTTGCTAACTCTTTTTGCTCACTCATTTGATCCTCGGTGTTCTAATCACTCCTGCTGCCTCTCATTGGCTAGGAAGCGTTGTTAAGTTACTCTGGATTGTTCACCCTTAAGCTTCGTAATCTGTGCCTGATACCCTTATCACCCCGAACTGTCATCCTCTCGGTCTACTAGAATGAAGGTTCCAATTAAATAAATCTTGTTTCTTATATCTTTTCGGTAGCCCCTTTTGACCTGAATGACATGCGTTGCTCACTCTATTCATTGCACGTTATTTTAGGAACACCGAATTTACCGAATGACAATGGGTACATGTACTTAGGCTGTCCACAATGTCTCTCGAAAGCTTCGCAAATTTGTTACGGGCATCGCGTGCACTAGGCAAGTTTATGGCATGTGTTGTATATTATAGACTGTGTACATATTAAAGTTTCAATTGACATCATCCGTAGTTCCTTCAGGTGTCCCACTTACGTGACAGCTTGTGAGTTAATGAATTGTGGTCTCGACAAAAGGAGCGTAGTGCGTCGTCTGGTCTATCGCAAAAAAGCCCAATACCTAAACGCCCCCCCCCCCAAAAAAAAAAAAAAAAAAAAAAAACACCCCAGAAACTCGGGACTAAGTATGAGAACTAAAGAGAAAGTATTTATTTCTTGTTTTGTAGTATTATTGTTACCAAATAATAATTTAAATGTTAATAAGTATTAATTGATAAAGCCGATTACTAAATAAATACTATACTAAATTCATTAAATAAAAAATATGAAATAATTAAATCTTATAATTTCCCATGGATAAGTCTTTGGTCTTTGTTCTTACTTGCTCAACTACATCGTTATGTCCTTTAGAATGTACCTGTAATAAGTGTGTGAAGTTTCAAACAAACTTCTTGGACGCACTGCAGAGGCATCTTAATAAAATTTGTATAAATTAACCTCACCGTCAAGGTTCCCAAATGCGTGTTCACGTTGGAAAATCCCTACAGTCCCTCCTCAGACGAAGCGGGCCGAGTAGACTATATACATGCAAATATGGGAAGCTTCTTCTGAAGACACAAAGTTCCGGTGGCGTTCAGAAAACCGGTCTAAAATAGGTAACCATAAAATTGAATCCGCGTCAGAATGTCGCACCCTCTGGTCTATATATAGCAAGCTTTCTAAATCTGGACCACGACTCTCGATAGAATATACTATGCCTGACGTCCTCTTTGTTCATCTTTATTGGGACACGTCTGCATTCATTATTGCCCCATCTTTTATGCGCGCACTCGTGCCAAAAATAGGGATCTGTGTTGTCGCGAAGCTTTCCTAGGTTTGTTTGCCCGCCACCTTATTCGGGCTAGGCTATTCACAAAGCGTGCTGAATTATTCAATTTTGCGCAAACTTGGTTATGGGCAGTCAGGTGACTTGGCAATGAATCAATGTCGCCTACAATAACACCCATCGTTTTGAAATAATTCGTTTTCGTATAACTATACATGGTCATCCGAATATTAACACAATTGCTAAACTGCGTTATGTCTAAAATATCAAGAACGCTACCGCATTGCGCCTTTGACGATGTCTAGTTGGTCCCGTCGGCTGGTCTGCGCTGATTTAAGCTGAAACAAAGTAAAGCATGCGCTGAGCGTGAAGATATTTTTGTTTTGTTTAAATTTGTAAAAGTTAAGGCAATGAAACAAAAACGGAATCTTGTTTCGATTACTACATATTCCATGAATTTGTCGGGAAACTTTTTAACGCAGGTCGAGAACTATTTCATGGGCCCTTTAATTTATATTTTAGCAGCCCATTGCATTGCACTCAGTGTTGTGGGCGTAACTAAAAGTAAAAACGTACGTTGCTCGTTCCTTACAAATAAAAAGAACCCGTTACCGACCTACGTTGCCTCAAAATGAAAGCAACGTGTGACCGCTATCGATAAACGTAACGCGCATTACTGTTGTTCTACTTTTTATTTATGTATTAAAACGTTTTACTGTATTGAGGTTTGAGGTATGAATAGGCTTCATGTATCGAGAAACATTATGCCCATGCAGAAAGTTTATATAAATGCCGTATGCATTTTACGGTCCCACTTAAGTACTCACATAAAAAGCAAAAAACGCGCAAAAAAAGTTGAAAAAGCATTTCTTCCTTTTGTATGACGGCGTCTATAAACACGACACAAAAATTCAAGTGTCCCTTCCTAAAGTCTTGGCAAGAAGACGTAACGAGTAACGTAACTGCGTTACCCGTTACCTGAAAAAAGTAACCTAAATACGTCATTCGTTACTATTGCAAAAACGTAACGGATACGTTACACTACGTTACCGAAGTAACGCGTTACAGCTAACGGCGTTAATTGTTGCGCGTTACTGGTTACTCTGTTAATTGTTACGCTTTAACGCCAACACTGATTGACTAAATCTGATTTTCCTTTAATTCCTTCGCAGGACGTATGTGTACCCATGTAAAAAAAGAAAAGTAAATGACGCGGTACACGTGCCGCTTCAAACGAAATATATAAACTTCACTACAAACGCGTAAGCTTGCTCTAATCTGTTTCAAAGTTATGATGTGTGAACCCTGCAGCGGTAGCTACGGACCACCCAAGCGAATTCACCGCTGTTGACGTGTCACGTGACTGGACCACTCTCGACGATCACGTGAAATGGACACGCCGACACACTGGCTCCGATGACTCGCAGCGTCTGCTCCGATGGCTCGCGGCGTCTGCTCTGATGGATCGCGGCGTGCGCTCCGATGGCTAGCGGCGTCTGCTCAGATGGCTCGCTGCGTCTGCTCCGATGGCTCGCGGCGTCTGCTCCGATGGCTCGCGGCGTGCGCTCCGATGGCTCGCGGCGTCTGCTCCGATGGCTCGCAGCGTCTGCTCCCATGGCTCGCGGCGTCTGCTCCGATGGCTCACGGCGTGCGCTCCGATGGCTCGCGGCGTCTGCTCCGATGGCTCGCAGCGTCTGCTCCGATGGCTCGCGGCGTCTGCTCCGATGGCTCGCAGCGTCTGCTCCGATGGCTCGCGGCGTCTGCTCCGATGGCTCGCGGCGTGCGCTCCGATGGCTCGCGGCGTCTGCTCCGATGGCTCGCGGCGTCTGCTTCGATGGCTCGCGGCGTCTGCTCCGATGGCTCGCGGCGTCCGCTCCGATGGCTCGCGGCGTCTGCTCCGATGGCTCCCGGCGCCTGCTCTAATGGCTCGCGGCGTGCGCTCCGATGGCTCGCGGCGTGCGCTCCGATGGCTCGAGGCGTTTACTCCGATGGCCCGCGGCGTGCGCTCCGATGGCTCGCGGCGTCTGCTCCGATGGCTCGCGGCGTGCGCTCCGATGGCTCGCGGCGTCTGCTCCAATGGCTCGCGGCGTGCGCTCCGATGGCTCGCGGCGTCTGCTCCGATGGCCTGCGGGGTGCACTCCGATGGCTCGCGGCGTCTGCTCCGATGGCCCGCGGCGTGCGCTCCGATGGCTCGCGGCGTCTGCTCCGATGGCTCGCGGCGTCGGCTCCAATGGCTCGCGGCGTCTGCTCCGATGGCTCGCGGCGTGCGCTTCGATGGCTCGCGGCGTCTGCTCCAATGGCTCGCGGCGTGCGCTCCGATGGCTCGCGGCGTCTGCTCCAATGGCTCGCAGCGTCCGCTCCGATGGCTCACGGCATCTGCTCCGATGGCTCGCGGCGTGCGCTCCGATGGCTCGCGGCGTCTGCTCCGATGGCTCGCAGCGTCCATTCTGATGGCTCGCGGCGTCTTCACCAATGGCTCGCGGCGTCCGCTCCGATGGCTCGCGGCGTCCGCTCCGATGGCTCGCGGCGTCTGCTCCGATGGCTCGCAGCGTCCGCTCCGATGGCTCGCGGCGTCGGCTCCGATGGCTCGCGGCGTCCGCTCCGATGGCTCGCGGCGTCTGCTCCAATGGCTCGCGGCGTCCGCTTCGATGGCTCGCGGCGTCTGCTCCGATGGCTCGCGGCGTCCGCTCTGATGGCTCGCGGCGTCTGCTCCGATGGCTCGCAGCGTCCGCTCCATTGGCTTGCAGCATCTGCTCCGATGACTCGCGGCGTCTGCTCCGATGGCTCGCAGCGTCCGCTCCAATGGCTCGCGGCATCTACTCCAATGGCTCGCGGCGTCCGCTCCGATGGCTCGCGGCGTCTGCTCCGATGGCTCGCAGCGTCCGCTCCGATGGCTCAGCGGCGTCTGCTCCAACGGCTCGCGGCGTCCGCTCCGATGGCTCGCAGCGTCTGCTCCGATGGCTCGCAGCGTCCGCTCCGATGGCTCGCGGCGTCTGCTCCAAGCTCCGCAGGTCCCATCGCGGCGTCGCTCCGATGGCTCGCGGCGTCTGCTCCAATGGCTCGCGGCTCTGCTCCAAGGCTCGCGGCGTCCGCTCAGGCTCGCGGCGTCCGCTCCGATGGCTCGCGGCGTCCGCTCCAATGCTCGCGGGCTCCATGCTCGCGCGCTGCTCCAACGGCTCGTGGCGTCCGCTCCGATGGCTCGCAGCGTCCGCTCCGATGGCTCACGGCGTCTGCTCCTATGGCTCGCAGCGTTCGTGCGCTCCGTGCCCGAGGCCCGTCGCTCCGTGGCTCGGCGTCTGCTCCGATGGCTCGCGGGTCGTGCAGCTCCGATTGGCTCCAGGCGTCCTGCCTCGCCGAAATGGCCCGCGTCGTCGATGCTCCAGCGTTGCTCCAAGCGGCGTCTGCTCCGATGGCTCGCAGCGTCCGCTCCAATGTCTCGCGGCGTCTGCTCTGATGGCTCGCAGCGTCCGCTCCGATGGCTCGCGGCGTCTGCTCCAATGGCTCTCGGCGTAGCGGTGATTATGGCAATGTCTATGTGCTCGTAATAAACATTTGTTTGCAAAAACAATAGATTCTGCGCTTTCGTAACGGCTTATGCGCACATCAAGCTTTTCCGAAACGTTTAAGTAAATTTTCGTACCTTCTAGCGCTTGAAAAATAAAGTAGATGAAGTCAAATCAAAGTTATCTTCAGAATACCTTACCGCAAAGCAAAAAAAAAAAAACACTTCAAACGTGTAAGCAAACGTCTATACTGAAACTTTAATGCCTACTGCGGTGGAAAAAACTGAAGTTATGTTTTGACCATAAAAATGGCCTAGCCATAGAGCAGCAACTATTACTGATATCGAATTTCTACTGTAGTGCTTGCGTACGGCATTGCCTAATTCTCCAAGGCTGCTTCCGATTTTGCAGATTGAACTCGCCTCCACGTTTTATCGCGGACAAACGTGTCCTACAACATAAACACGTGTTATCATTAAGGTTGATAGAAAATGTATGGCAAATTGCCAGGCAATTGTACTGCGTAAGTAAACGTTTCATCATCACAAACGTTTAGCGATTCTGGCACGGCGCTTTTTATGAGATAGACGCGTAGCATGTGCACACTTGATAATTGTTCCTATACTTCGTTTCAGCTTCGGTCCGAGCGTGGCCGATGTTATGAGCCAAATGGCCAATCAAACAGCGAGGAGGCACAACGTCATGGCGTGCTCTCTGCAGTTGATAGGACCAGCCGGTATTCGCCGTCTCGCTGTGCGTGCTGCTCCGCCGGCTAGTGAAGCGCAGAGAGCACGCCATGACGTTGCGCTTTTTACGCTGTTTGATTGGCCCTTTGGCTCATAACATTGGCCACGCTCGGACCGAAGGGGAAACAAAGTATAGAATGAAGTGATTCTACTGCTAATCGGGGTGATAAACCTGGCGATCTTCCAGAGCCTGCGCATACTCGCAAGCTACTCTCCCTCAGTGCGCACAGGTGGTGGAGTTCCCCCTCCCTTACCCCTGCAGTCACGTGACCTCTCCATTTAACCAATCAGCTTCGTGCTTTGCGGCCATGCTTATCAGGCTTCATTTATCAGGCTTCACTAAATACTGAATAACTGGCCAAATAACGTTTTACGCTAATAACCATCCTAGTCCAACCTAAGTTTACAACGTGCAAGTTTTAAATCGCGCATTAAACTGTTCCCGAAGGTCGTAATAATATCAGCTCCTGAATCACTACCGCCCACAGTCACTACGGGATGGGAACGGTACGGCTCCTCTTCACGATGCCCGGCCTTTGGCACGCACTCATTGCCTTCCGTCATGCTTTGGTTGCCCCAGCACGCTCGAGGCTCGCGAGACATGGAAGCGTTATCAAAGTTAGAAAGCTCCCGCTGGAGGCGGGACACTGATACTCCTCCCGTCCGTTTTCATCCTGTCAATGTTAAAGAAAGATCGCGCTAGAGGTGCGACAACCGAAGGACCTTATCTGCAGTTCTGATCTTGTGATTAAATATCGCATCTGGAATAAAGCATCCTACTCGATAACTCGTTCTGTTTGCAATATTAGGGGGGTGGAAAAGTGGGCTGTCTCCCATAATATGATTAGAACTGGCACTGCTATTGCGACAGCCACAATCATTCAGGCCATCTGATTGATGCTGAAGACACCTCGCGTACCCGCTAATAACAGGTCCCGAGACGGTCGCCTGAACACGGCATTAAAAATTTCGGCCGATTTCGGAAACGCTCCCTACCGAAAAAAAAAGTATAACTTTTCGCTAACGGTATTTTGGAACAGAAAATCTAACTGGCTTTCTTGCTGGAAACCTGAAATCCAGTTCGCAGACAGTCGCCTGCAAACTGAATTTCAGGTTTCCAGCAAGAAAGCCAGTTAGATTTTCTGTTCCATAATCCAGTTAGCAAAAAGTTATACTGCTTTTTTTTTTTTCTCTCGGTAGGGCTGTCTGCATGGAAGGAGTTGAGACACCCGGAGTCAGTTAACGCTGAGCGTTTGTTGAACTCCGAGATGTCAGAGATCAACTGCCTACGACGCTGATTGGATGGTCTAACGCTGCTACTACCCAGCGCAACTGGCGAGACGTGGAATGTAATCCAGACACCGCGTGCCAGAGCTCGAGAAATCTTGATTAGATGTGCGTCTGGCGGTCGTCATTTCCCCTCAGGGGCATCACTAAAATTACACGAGTGATTGAGTATGTGACGACCGGTCTAAAAAACTACATTTGTACAGCGTGTCCCACCCAAAAAATTAAGTTTTCTTTTCGTCTGTTAAACAAAATTCAAACAAATTACTCATGGCCGAGCACTTATTCGCCACCTAAATGTACAACAAGAGGTCCGTATCATAGGCCAACGTTTCTGCACTAAACGTTTTCTTCTTCAAAACTAATTATTAATTTTCTAAAATTTCCAGTGGGAAAATGGAAGCCGACGAAACTCTCGAATACATGGACCTCTATGGCTCAAGTTACCAAAAGCAAGCAAAAATGAGCGCCATTTTTCGATTGAAAATGTTATAAACTCACCTATAACGTTTGACTAACATAACGGTTAATGTTGAAACATTGTCACCTGGTTCGAACCTTCAGCGCTACATTGTGGCGGAGGATGAACTTTCAGCGATGCATAGTTTATTTTTTGCGATTAGAAAAAAAAACAAAAAAAATGAATAATTGGGGGGGGGGGGGTAGCTGTATTAAGTTTTGTTTGTAATCGTAAATCTATAAACAATATACGTGGTCTTGTTTACCTGACGGTGCCCGCCCAAGAGTCACCTGGAAGCGCCTGAAAGCTCGTTTATACCGATGTATGAGCGAAGTGAATACACAAGTCATTCCCTGCACTGGGTTTTGTCAGAAGGTACCGTTCTGGACATGTCGCGAGTTTCAGTAAATGAACTCTGCCTTGAAAACAAATGAAAAGATTCACGCAAACTGCGCGAAACTGTCAGCGGGAAGGCGACATGGCCGCAGTTCGGCATACCAGTTGTCGGGTATTCCACGGGGAGAAGTATCGTCGTTGTAGGCCCCATCTCGAAAGGCAAACCATGCATAGAAAAGGCTTTGATTTGACTGCGCAGTGAAGTATTACAAATAAACGGCACTGCATAAAACGACAAAGCACAAAAAACAACCGAGCACGGTTAATTTAAAGCATGAAAAAACATCAAACTAGCGCAATCCCCATCACCCTATACGCTGTGATTTCACCCGTGTCACGTCAGGAATTTACAATTGGACATTTTTTTAGTGTTCGTGGTTTCGATAGCTATATTTATTTTTTTTTGTGTTCGTTACTTATAAATCAAATTTGTTTCTTATTTTTTAGTTGATTGCACATTGTTCCAGACTTGGAAAGTAATCCGTTGTAAAATAACAGATTACTTGTAATCTGTCACTTTTTATATAATTTTGTAATTGCCACGTTACTTTTATGTGGGCGTGATTCGTAATGAAATTTCGTTACAAATATTGGTAACAGATTACTTTAAATACTCCTTACTTCTTAAAAATATGAACATATATCAGTAACTGGGGCAATATGAGCAGTCAATTCAGCAGCATAAAGTTAGCATGATCAACACAATGGAAAGCATTTCGAAGGAGAGAATAATCAAAACGAGAGCGCGGTTTGTTGCATAACCGGTCACTAAAAAAAAAAATCGTGTGAGGCATGTACAAATATGCGAAAAGCAAAGATCAAGAAGGCAACGCCCAGTAGGCTCTGCCCGTTTACACCGCCTTTGATCGTGTTGTTCCTCGCTTGCGTACGAGAAATGAAAAGTAGTGTCGCGGGACATTTCGGAAAACATCAAAATTGTTTGTATTGTTTTCTGGATAAGTGTACGGAAAAATCAACGTGAAAGTAAGTAGTAAGGCAACGAGCAGAGCATGTCGTCCCTTTTCAGCGAAAGCAATTTGTAACCGTAATCCATTACATTTTAGGCTCGGTAATTTGTATTTGTTATCAGTTACATTTATGATGTAAAAGGCGGAAGTCTCCTATTTGCTAGCTTCGTGACCCGCATAGGCTAGTGTATGAAGACATCATTGAGGGGGCATCGACATTTCAAGATGCGTAATGTTTTGTGTGTGCATGATAATACAAGCAAAGGATGTTGGTAATGTTCATCGGGGCGGTTATCAATACTCATTGAGTATTAACCTTATTTGGTTAATTATTAAGGTTAATTAGTAAGTTTATTGTTATTAACCTCAATAATTAATCAAGTTGACCTTAACAATGTTCATGGATAAGGTTCATGATCGCGCAAATAAACATATGATGATAATAAGGATAATGCTGATCATGCATAATGTAAGGCGTTGCAAAAGGAAACATATAGTTTCAAATCAATGCTGTTCTTTTATTTGGAATTGAAAAGAAACACATTATGAAAATTTACTTTGGCGTTTTGGAATTGCGGTCAGTAAAAATTGTCTAGACTACAGTTATCAGAACTACAATATATTGATTCATAATAAAACAATATTGAACTTTGGCCCCGAGCTCTGGGCAAAACGAACAGTTATAATGTTGCAAAATAAGACACCCAGCAAAAAAAAAAGAAAAGGACATCTCAGTTGTTGCACTCGGAAACTTTGACGTATACTCCATTTGCTCCCACATAATCTTCGTGAACCGACTCGTCCCCCGCCGTGCATTGAATCCACGGTGAACAGAGGATGTTTGGCACACCAGGCCTTGCCAGTCCCATTTTGGCTTTCGTCGCGTGGTTAGCAAAACACTTCCTGTTTACCGGCGTCTTCGGTGAGCTAAGGATTTGCAGACTATCAGCTTTACCCTGAATCATTTTCCTCCTTGGTTTTATTTGCTTTAGACTAGGGTAAACTATCCTCTGTACATCGTCGTACGTGAGAGATTTCACTATAGACAGAATATGCTCGACGAACTATTTTTCTTGTTGTTCAGAAAGAACTAGCCGCTTAGATGCAAACTGAGCTTTAAAAAGCACTTGCTCTTTCTGTACGTTGAATTTCCTCGCAAGCATTTGGAATAAATCTTTAGTTACACCGAAGGCTTTGGCTGCAGCGAAAATAGAAAAATGCTGCTGATGCATTTTCAAGTGCTTTCTTTATGTCATTTTCGCATCACGAAGTCCTGCCCATTTTCCTTTTGCACGTCCTGACCATCCCAGACAATAATATGAAAAGGGTACTACGGCTCAGGAGCAAATATTTAACTTCCTAGAAGTTTACGACTGCTGATGCCAATATTGTCGCGTTTTGACCCTTGGATACGCCCCAGTTTTAACGATTTTATTGTCGCAACAATCAAAACCTAGAACGATAAATTTTAATGAAAAGTTAGCTAACACAGTCAAATAGAATGCGACCTTATTTCAAAACAGTACCTTTACCTAACTCAGTTGCACGCCTCCTGAAGAACACAGGTGTAGAATTTTACCACATTTGGGTGGCTCGTCGACCGACAAACAATAAGTGCGCATTTGTTTCTCGCCAGCGTGTATATACCTGCTGTCAGCAAATTTCCAAGTACCGTGCCATGTCAACAAAATGTGAAGTTAATTACAATGCAAGATTAGCACAGAGCAGCTGGTAAACTTGAAGTGTTGCATTTTGCCTCAAATCTCATTTGGTCCCGCCTTATCTTCCTGCTTGTTGCAACGCCTGCCCTGACTGCAGAAAGTGCTTTCGTCAAAAAGACACGCTTGAAACAGCCACAAAACATTTTAAGACTAAAGCGTTGGCTAATGGAGGGGACAAGCGTTGTGTTCATGCTTTACTATGTTGCGGTCGCCTTTGGTCGCCTAAGGTAAAAATATGTAATTTTGCTGTTGTCTAGGAAAGGATTAGTATCTTTAGGGGCGCATTTGTAAGTTCACCAAGTCATAGCCGCCCTACTGGTTAGTAAAAAATGGCAGTGAAATAATTTGTTGACAAATAAAAGTAGAAAACTTTTATTCAGTTCTACTCACATTTTTTATGCATTCTGGACACCTGAAATTCTAATACGGCTCTATTATCTATAAAACGGTGCTCATAAAATAAACAAATACAGAGCAAGAAGTCATTTAGAATAACGATAAAAAGATACATGGCTTTCACGTGGCCTCATTGCTCCCTTTTTAGTAATCAATTGATACTTTTTCTTTATAATAAAAAAATTCGGCGGCGAAAAAATACGTATGCTGCAGAAGGTATCCGCTCAGCATGAAGGACACCACTATGGGTACAGGTGTTACCTTAGTGCAATTCATGTAAAGCGCGCAGCTTGGCAACCTTGCTTGTTTTAAACGCACTTCAACTTTGTTTCTGGAACGTTCATTTGACAAAATCAAGATTCTCGTCGAAACACACAAGAACTTTGAGCTCAGGCGTGACATTCGCAAAGAACAACACCCTGAAGTTCATTGGGATACAATATACGTTTTTCGCCTAAAAATGGCTTCCAGTGGCAAATGGACGAAACTACTTCGGAGGCTAGAATAACCTTTTTTTCGGAACTACCTACCAGAGAGCGCAATAGAATTATGGCGACCTTGTCAGGACACAAAAGAGTGGATAAGAACCACGCACGCACCAGACAGTGGTGAACTATAAAAGAGAGAGATTTGTGCAGCAACCAAACAGCGCGTGGTAATCAATCTCGACGTGAAAGACAACTTGCGCATGCGTAGAATTTGTCTGGTAAAATATTTATTAAGCCGACAGGCGCTGAAGCGTGCTCGCCTTACGAAAAACGAAAAAAAAAATCAGTTTAAGAAAAGTCGTATTTTTTCGCCCACAACGTGCTAGAAACGAAAGCGATAGTTGATGTACGGTCGAGCAATGAGTGTGGCAATGGTGCCGTTATGTACCTGATGACGGATGTGCGATGTGGTTAATTATCATAGCCGTTGTCATTGGCGTCGTGAATGCCACTGATAACCGCCACCAGTGCACGGTAGTTCGTGGAGTAAGTGGGTAAGCGCAATGGAAGTTTCTAAAACCATCCAACATTGCGCATAGCAACTGAATACTGCCAAAGTGGGATTTCGCACAACGCGAGTAATGTTTGAAAACAAGTCTTTCAAGCAGACTACACAAAACGTTCTCCCATCGTCCCGCCATTCTTGGCGGGACGCCGGGGCTGCCCTCTTAGCTCTCTTTGTGCGGCACGGCCAACGGGAAGTCGGGACTTCCCTCTCCTCGCGCAAAGAAGGGTGAAAACTTTTTACCTATTTTTCCCGCGTGCGGCGACGACACCCCGCGAGGTCAAACTCTCTGATAAGAGTCGCCCGTACAGCAATCGTTTTAAAATGATCAATATATTGTAACTGCACTAAAGGCATTGATCACGGAAGCCGTACCTGGGATAGACGCCACACGCGGAAGATCAGGGTCATTTTTCAACTCGTCACATTCAAGCTGAAACCGGAGGCCTAAACTCGATACCCTGGTCGCGAAATTTCCAAGCACGTGGCTTGGCGCGGTCTTTCTGATAAAGGGTTCGATGTCCCCCAAAGAAGCGTCTCTCTTGAGCGGAGTGATTGATGGACGGTCATTGCGGTCTCTATGAAAAATCTTCCCCGTCGTTGAGAAAACCGTCGTGGTTCTTACGTTTATTTGTTTTTTGCTCAACGACGCGTTCACTTACGGTCGTGTCTACGGTAGGTGCTTTACTGGTTCCTTTATATTTTTATCGGTACCAAAACCCACGTGACTACGGAAGAAAAATTCTTTCGCCAATGTGACAGTGTGGTTATATTGGGAAGAAGTAAAAGGATGTCGATTGAACAAGTGTTAAATAGAAGAACTCCATACCATAAGCCCGTGTGTTCTGTAATTAATATTTTCTGCTGAATTTGTCTTGGGGTAATATACAGTATTTTGTGTAAACCGAATCAATTTCAAACATCAAACATTCTTGTTGTATATGTCGCTTGAAAATGTTTCACGAGCAAGAGAAGCCACTGCATGCCTAACTTTGGAAATTAATCTTTGTCCAGACGGTCGCAACGTTCTCGTATTCGCAGCTCGTAGACAGCATATTCGGACATGCTTAGGAAGCAAGTCTACAAGACAAATTCTGCACTCCGATTGACGCGTTTTTATATGCATCACATTCCAGGTTTACGGGCGGAAGGCAAAGAGGGGAGGCCGATACTTGGGTAATCGCACCCCAGTGATTCACGCGCTAGGCTTTAGCCGACTCCCAGGTTTGGTTTCTCGATACCCGTGCCCTGACCCCCCCCCCCCCCCCCCCACACACACACACACGCACACACCTTCTCCGACTGCTTCCCGCCCCCTCCGTAAATAAGGCGATGTGACGTCCCTGAAAACGCACCGATCAGAGTGCCGACATTGGCACGTTGACTTATTTCACAAGTTTTTCCGAGTACGCAGCCCGTAGCTGCGGCTAAGCGTCGACTTTATTCATTTTGAAAAGTATGAATGAACAGCAAAATTACTGCCTCACTGCGTAATATGAACGTACAGTGATCGCGGCAACACAACAGGCGCCCTCTAACTCGCATAAAAGGAGCCTTTTATTTTTTAACGCCTAACGGCGCTCAAGAACAAACGCAAGATGACAGAAAGTACGCAACCCATGTGAGCGGTTTCTGGTTCAGCTGTCACAAATATTAGAGCAGTTTGAACAGGTATAATAAATAAACATCTAAGCATTATTCCTGTTTATTATACTGTGCGTGCGAAATGATGAACCATCTGATCCGCAGTCCCGCATGTATGCTCGTCTGTACAATATATGAACGAGAGCGCGAGTAACTGAACTAAGCTCTTAATTCATAAATTTATCTTGATCTGGAGTCGAAGTTAGGCTTACTTAAGTCCGTCTTGAGATGAGGCGGACGCACTTCATTATGTTCACGTTAACTTGAACTGATATTGAACCGGGGTTGAAGCGAACTTGAAGTGCACAAGTTTCAAGACTGGGTTGGACCTTCCTTGAAGGCGACTTATTTTAACATGGCGGCTTTGTGATGCGATTACGCATATGGGAATGCCGCGTTCAGTATTTGTCTCCTACAATTGAGGCGTTGCCTTCGGGGACGGGCATTTCTTTCCAAGAGAAGCGGACATCCCTCCCTGATCGAGTGCATTCCACCTGGATGTGCGGCAATGAATGGCAACAGTGCGGGAGCCGCTTTGCCATTTGTTGACCGCCTGATCCGAACGGTGACAACAGGCGGCTGCCGCTGGTAACCAAGCTACAGTTGCGCGTCACGCTGTGACTTTTGCCGGTAGTATGTTTCTTGCTGTCTATAATTCACAACTGACGGCGTGCCTTGCAATCGGAAGAGTGACGCGCCTCACCCTAAGGCATCTGTCACTCTGACGACTCGGACCCCTTTATTTGGCCGGCTTTCCCCAAATGATCTGCCTCCCTCGAGCTGACAAACGTGCTTAGCAAGAACCCAGTGGCGATTATGCAGACATTTATCAGAACCTTAAAGCAGTTTTCTGCATTAACTATCAGGTGGGTTCCCCCGTATACCGAAAATAAATAAGCATAGCGGCTCTAGAGCTTCTGTCGTGAAAAACCTGAGTGAGTACGTGTGGCGAGCACGCACATTTACTGATGTTAGCTCCTGACCCTTAAATGTAAAGTAAACTCCCTTTTTGCATACTAGCACTTCTTTCCAGTTTTGTTTTGTCTGTGCTGAATTACTTTTTTGTGTTGAAAGTGTGATGAGTACCTGCCCCTTGTTGAATATGTTGAATTAACCTTCGACTGGGGTAGAGAAAAAACGTCAAGACATAAAAGTGACAGAAACAAGACAGGACGATGTCTCAAATTCAGCAAACCTGTTTATTTAGTCCACCTCTTTATATAGCCTAAATCTCAAAGTCATCACCATGAACACAAGAGGACGAAGTCTATACATTTCAAGCGCCACAGTCTCCATCACACAATGTAAGAATGTTGACAAGGTCGACGCGATAAGGCAACATCCATCTTCCTTCTAACTTGAACAAAGGAATCTCCGTGCCCTTCTATTCTAAACACTCTTCCCGCTTCTGATTTAAAAGACGCCATTTACACCCACCCACGCAATTTACACTCTCGATTTGGATATGAGATCTTTTTTTAACGAGCGGAGCCTACATTACGGACTGCTTCCGTGTGTGTCCTAGCCTTATATGGCTTTCAGCAATGCCAAGGACCTGCCCACTAGTAGGATTTTCTTCTCTAAGTTTCCAGTCGACGCTTAGTTCTCTCGATCGCGTTCGCTGCGTTGGAAGGGCACTCGGCCCCTGGCGGTTTAGCTGTCCCCGCACCGAAAGCGTCGCTGACTCCTCGGTCTCCCACTGGCGGCTCTCCAGACACGAAACACAGGAACTGCTCCAGAGCCACTCCACTTGGTTGCTGCAGAGGTGGCATCATGCCGCCTTCAGAAGCTTCCTACCTTCATGATCTTGCACGGCAGCATCACGTGCTTCAGGAACTCCTCCTCCTCCTCTCTAGAGATGGCGCACAGCAAGACCGCCTCGTTCCTTCCACATTTCACCCGCCACTGCCGTTGCCAGACGGTAAAGCGCGTTTGTCTGGAAAACACGTACAAGGTTAGTTTCGAAAACGGCGCATTAACAACTTTCACGAATTGCTTTTGTAAAACATGCTATAAAGAAATATTTAAAATTTTACCTTCTGCTTGAAGAGTGAATTCGGTTTTAAGAGTATAATTGTACACTCTTAATAAAAAGCTAATAGTATTTACTAGGTAAGAGCTAGTAACCGCTTGTCACATAAGTTACTAGGTACCTAGTAACCTTAGGTAGTAACGGTCAAGCTAGTAACGGTTACTAGTTCAAGAAGCTAGTAACTGTTACTAGCCTCAAAGTAGAATCCATGTATTTTACTACCTCTATCTAGTAACTAGCGCAACCTCCCGACGGAAGACCGGAATCGCAACGAGTCACGTGATTTCCGGTGGAGAAAAGAAGGCGTGGGGTTATGCCACTTACCACCAGATGGCAGGCACAACAAAAATTGAAACTGGAAATGAGTAATCCAGGTGGCGCAAGTTAACGTCCAAATAAATGTACACAAAAAAGGACGCCGATTATTTATAGTTCATTTCTATTCTTTCACTTTCGCAAGTAGATACATATAAACATGCACACCCCCAGTTTTAGCACACAATCGACACAATGCATTGAACACAAACAAACGATCACTCTAATCGCTAACTTACGGGCGGGGGCAGTGGGAATCGAACCCACGAGGTTCCCACCGCAAGCTTACGAGCTGAGACGCGTTAGCCCACTCGGCCACTCGCACCCTTTTTTTTTTTATTGCCACAATAAAAATTCATAACACAATGACATACAACAGAAATATTTTTTAAAAGAAAAGCGCCCAGCCTGAATTGAGGCTAGAGCTGGTCATTAGTTTAAAAGTCTTTTAAGGCCTTCAGCTCCTCGAAGACAGGTACCCACACAGGGGGAGGAGTCTTAGCTTTGTAGACAGCTGTTAACTCACATACAGTTTGCACGAAATACTTTCGCACATGCCCTACATTCACATCAGCATGTCTTACAGCCATGCGACTTTTCCAAATGCTGTGGAGGCCAATGAGCATGACTGTATCTAAAGGAATCATACAGTCAGTCTGAACTTCTGTATTTAGGAACCTAATACCGTCCGGGGTTATGGGAAGATCTTTTTTAATGGTCCTCTGCAAGACATCCCAAAAGAGCAGGGCATCCCAACACTCTAGAAAGACGTGCTCAATCGTTTCCGGTTTTTGGCACAGAAAGCAATGAACTCCCCAAGGAACAAAGATCCCTTTATCTTTAAGCCATGTCTTCACAGGAAGAGTATTAGTATGGAGCTTAAAGAAAAAGGTTTCAACTGTCGGCGGAACGTGCATTTTTTTGACACGTCTAAGAACGTCACGCTCACGGCGTTCACAGCATCTGTTACGATACAAAGGTACAGGAAAACGAACATCATATAAATCCCCCGACAGACGCTTCCGCGCGATTCCAGAATCGGCCACTTGCTCCCTGCTAACTTCCTTGACTGTCCTTAAATCTTTTATACTGACCATTTGAGTGCGCAAACTTCTCGTCGTGTATCAGCACGTCAGTTCTTCGCAGTCGTTAGGTCAGTTGCGCGACGAGGCAAACCGCATGAAAGCGACGGGAACAAGCGGCCAAGGCGATGAGCGACATTTCCTAGAAATTAAAGAACCGAGCGACGCGACGGGTGGCCGTGAGAAATCGCCGTCGCTCGTCGCTGTCTCCGTCGATAGTCTCGTCGCTCGCTAAATCGATTAAATCGATTACATGCGGTTCAGCTTTTAAAACGAATGCGGTCGCCGTCGGCGAGAGAGTGCTTTCTTGCCGTCTCCCGCGGCGAGCGAAGGCTGTAATTGACGGGGAGTACGACGGCAGCTGCACTCCTTTCGCGTGCTGCGCAACAACAATGCATGCAAAATTATTACCGCGTGCAGCTCGCATCTTAATTTTTGTAGTACACTGACGAATGCTCGCGTTTTTGGGGAAGATATAAGCAAATTTAGAAAGACTCGTAGAAAGCCATAACAGTTTTTTTCCATTAGTCCTAAAGCTACATACACAATTTACGACGCACATCAACGGTTGTGACAGTGCACTGTCACGACTGAAGACAGCTCAATCAGAATCATTCAACCACCGAGCACGCACAAACCGTGAAGAAGTTCTCCGTGTCAAGTAGGAGGAGGCAGAGAAACGCTTCTTGGACGACGAAACCCAATCCACTGACAGCGGCACCGGCTCGTTAGAACTATTCTCAGAGCAGTCAAGGTCCACGCACACACTCGCCCCGTCGAGCGCACGAACGTTAAATATGCACTCCAACACGGGAACACGAGAACTGCACACGACACAGGGCAAAAACGGCAGGTTCACATCGGAGAAATTAGCGTCTTGCGAACTCCGACTGGCCCCCACTTGCTTGTCGTACAATGTTGCCAAGCATCTCTTGTGAAAGAAAAACATTACTTTTAAAAAATACAAAAATAAAAAAATTACAAAAAACGGAATGAACTTTTTTATTTGTTTTCGGAAACGTTTTTAGTGTGTGCTACGTGGCTATTTTCATCCCAGTTAAAACCAAAATGAAAATATAAACGCTCACAAACGAATGCAAACGAGAAGGAAGGTAAGTAAGCCGCATGGCCATTGCATCAACAATGGCTGCTGCGCTCGCTGCAGCGCTGGCTTCCACGTCGTGCTGGTACGGAGGCTACGATCGTTATAAAGTCAGCTCCAACCCTTAAACATGCCTCCTCATACAGTAGTTGACGCTACGATTGCGTGTGGATACCTCCCCCTGCGATCTGAAACAGCAAGTACGTCGCTAACGCTGGCAATCGGGTATGAAGCAAGCGCCGCCATCTTCTCCGCTCCTTTGCGGTAGTAAATATCTAGTAAAAAGATAGTAACGGTCAGAAAAGGGTAGTAATGGCTGCATTTGCTAACTTTTTACTATCTATCGCGCGTTTGAGGTAGTAAATAGTTAGTGAAAGGTAGTAACGGTCAGAAAGGGGTAGTAACTGCAGCAGTTACTAGCTTTTTACTAGTTTTTTTTTTAAGAATGTAGCACAATCTCGATTCCAGGCGGGGTGCACCGCGACCACTGGCGACTTGCACGGGACTTGACGAAGGAAAGTCGCAGAAGCGTCAATGAAACGCAAAATACAGCTTGGCCAATTTCAAATCAAACTTGGTCTTGAGGTGGTCTTAAGCAAGTCGAAGTTCGGCTTCAGATAAAGTCACATCTATGAATTAGAAACTCCTCACAGATCAAGGACGCTAAAAATCTAATGCCGCTCACACACCCACCAAAGAAGCAAAACCCATGGAATCTACTCATTAAAACATGCTCGTGACACACTGTACACCTGAAGAAACTGAACCGACCCAAATCTCTCAGTAACTATGGATAGCAAGTCATTACGCACGTATACTACACTCAGGACACATTCTGTGTTTTCCGGGTTTATTAGAGTAATGGAGGCAACTTTTATTGTCATTTTTCATGGTCAATCACGTTGTGGTCCAATTAGCTATTAAACGATACATGAGCAGGGACCAATCACTGTACATAGGAGGGCTAGTTATAACTGGACGTATCACGCGCACTTTCAATTTATTCAATACCTTTAAGGGGCGTGTTGCACTTTTTTTTTATTAATTCTTGTATAAGAAAAAAAGTAACTGAAAAGTAACTGTAACTCTAACGAGTTCTTGGGAACATTTAGCAAACCGCTACCGAGTTCCACGTACCGCACTCCCGGAGCCTTTAAGTGGATGGATGGATGGATGAATCCGGCTGAGCCCTTTGGATCGGGTGGTAGCTTACGCCACTAAAGCATGCTTTTAAGCGCGCTCTCTAGCGGTCATTGCGCGCTTTTCATGTAGAGCCATCTGCGATAGAGCAGATATCGAATTTTCTTTTAAATACTCACAAAGTATACGTTATGATAACAAATGTTCTTCACACCAGAAATTACAGGGTGATGCAATGGAGACGCCAGGCTCTTTAAATCGACCGGAAAATTCGGTTTCTTAACCTATCGCGCTACGAATTTGTGCAGCGTTGCCCACAGATGGTGAATTTTTTTGTAAAATTTGCAAAGAGAGAACTTACATGAGGAAAAATGTAAAGAAAGAAAAAGGCTTAGCTCCTATGGAAACGCAGAGACGCCTCCGGTCTGCAAGCAACACGGCGCCGTTTCGCACGAGAGACAAGAGATGGCGCAAGCGGTCGCGACGCCAACTGCGGCCAACGAACGAGCATACGACGCCAAGAGCCGGCGTCTTTTCTTTAGCAGACGATCTTTTCGAATCAAAAGCGGCGCGAGCTTTTTTCATATCAGTTGTGTTTTTGTTTCTGCGACTGTCGCCCCCTGCGGAACGCGCCACTTTTGAGTCGAAAAGATCGTCTGCTAAAGAAACGACGCCGGCTCTCGGCGTCGTATGCTCGTTCGTTGGCGGCAGTTGGCGTCGCGACCGCTTGCGCCATCTCTTGTCTCCCGTGCGAAACGGCGCCGTGTTGTTTGCAGGCCGGTGGCGTCGCTGCGTTTCCATAGGAGCTAAGACTTTTTCTTTCTTTACTTTTTCCTCAGGTAAGTTCGCTCGTTGCAAATTTTACAAACAATATGCACCATCTGTGGGCAACGCTGCACAAAGTCGTAGGCGCGATAGGTTAAGAAACCGAATTTTCCGGTCGATTTAAAGAGCCTGGCGTCTCCTTGTATCACCCTGTAGAATCTAGAGTGCCGAAATGAACCGTGCTAAGTCCACTGCTTTTTCTATTGCATGTGAACGACTTGCCGACTGCTATTCATGCCACCAACGGTTTATACGGCAACGACTGTGTGGTGTATAGAAAAATACGTGCGTTAATGATTGTATCCAACTTAAAAATGACTTAACTATTCTAGAAGAATGGTGTGGAAAGTGGCAGTCCAACACAAAATTCTTACATTTCATCAATTAGCGAAGTGTCAGGGTATTAAACTCTTCTCTCTTTGATGCACCCATTGAGCGCGTGCACACATACAAATACCTTGGGGTTCATTTCTCATCAAACATATCTTGGGAGGCGCATATGAGTCATATCACTGGAAAGGCAAACCAATGTCTTGGTTTTGTAATACCCCTGTCAGTCGGCGTTCTAAAAGTCCCTTTCACTAAGCTCCTTTATAAAAGCAGCGAACCAGCGCACGCCCAAGGGCACGTGCGCACTCAACATCGCGAGCAGATTGCCCGATTTTATAAAGGAGCTTAGTGAAACGGACTTTTAGAACGCCGTCTGACAGGCGTATTAGACGAACATCACACATGGCAAATTGAGAAACGAAGCTCGTAGCTTACATCGCCCTTGTTCGGCCGCAGCTCGAGTATGTATCTACAATATGGAACCCCCACCAGGCTTACTTTATACAGAAATTAGAATCAGTACAAAATAGAGCCATGTGACGGCTTGAAGCTGAGCTAGTTGGTTCATTCTTGTTAACATGTCAGCTGAACGTTTGAAGGACACACACAAACAGACGAAGAAAAAGGCAGACACACCGCTGGAATAGCAACTATTTTAATGAAATCTACTTTCTCTTTAGTCTACATATTACGCTAAACAGACTCTTTATCTTTTTAAATATATCTGAACCTTCGTGTTCCTTTTTCTATTAATCTGGACTTTTGTCTTCCCCTTCTTTCATGTGCCCGCCAAGTGTGCGGCTCTTCGCAGGTATACCAGTTCCTTGCGGTGCAGCGCGATTGACGGTGAACTCGCCGTGAATCGCACTGCAATCAATGTGCTGACAAACCTTACAACATCAACACCCTTGCAAAAAATCGCGCAGGTGTTGCTCGAGAAATTCTCCAGTACCTGCTATGGACGCGAAGGGAAAAAAAACTGCGTGAGTGCACCGTCAATGGCACCTGCACCACAAGGAACTGAAAGCAAATCAGCGCGTCGCACGTCTCACGCGTTGGCATGAACACCCACGACTCATCACTAATCCATTAAAACTGGTCAAATTAGTCTTTAGTTGTTTATACAGCAGGAGGTTAGTCTGCCAGAACATGGCGACATTGTTACCCACTGTAGATAAGCAATTTAACCAGTGCAGTACAACTGCTAGCCTGGGGTCATTCAAACTGGTATACCTGCGAAGAGCCGCACACTTGGCAGGCACATGAAAGAAGAGGGAAGCCGAAGTTTCAGATGTATAAAGAAAGGAACAAAAAGGTTCAAATATATAGACAAAAAAGGAAGAATCCGTTTAGCGTAAGATGTAGACTAAAGACAAAGACTTCCATTAAAATAGTTGCTAGTCCAGCGGTGTGTCTGCCTTTTTGTTCGTCTCTTTGTGTAAGTCCCTTGAACGTTCAGCTGGCATTTTAACAAAATAGAGTCACTTGTTTCATTCTTAAAAACTATACGCGTACTAGCACTACTAAACTAAAAAGAAAAAGAAACTAGACCTTCCGCTACTTGCAGACAATAAAAGCTGCCAGACTAGTCTCTCTGCACACTTTGTATTACCACTGCCCATCAAAGAGAAAGTTGTATTGCCCGGTTGCACATCACATTTCACCACGTACGGACCACTCCCTGAAACGTCATCTGACCACAACAAGAACAAACCTTTTTTTTCATATTTTTAAAGGTTCTGTTATCCATTTCAGATTGGAACTGACTTCCAGAAAATATGATCAATATTCAGGAATCATCCGGCTTCAGAGCTCCACTTGCCACTTTTTTTTTAAATATTTAACAACCTCACATCTCTATGTTTGCCATTTATAAATATTTGCTGGGTATGCACCCCCTTATGTAAAACCCTGGGCGCTTAAAGGGTATATTAAATGAAATGAGATGAAATCACACGGGCGCGCGCTAAAAAGCACGCTTCAAAGGCTTCGGCAGTGCGGTACGCGAAACATGACAACGGCTTGCTAGAAGTCCCTATTTTTTCGTAACGAGAATTTCTCCAAGTTTTTTTATGTAACTGTAACTGTGACAAATTACTTTTTGAAACTACCATTGTTTTATGAACCGATTAAATGAAGACAACAAAACTCTAACAGAGTAGTTTTGAAATCGGCATCTTTCATTCCGCAGGAGCGACCTTCATTACAGTCGCCAGACAAAAGTGGTTTTTGTGAATATCTACCTATTGAACAGGCAATAGCACACGCACCTTAAACGCTCCTTATGTTTATGTTTTGGACACCCCCTACTTCGTTTTCATTTCAATAGCCTGAAACGTGTTTTAGAGGTTTTTGTGCAGCAGCAAGGGTGGCAGCGTGGTCGGGTAATGAGTACATGACAGATCCATTAGATCCTGGGGAGGGCATATCTGGATTGGCGATGCATTAGAGACGTCCCGCTGATCCGAGACACGAAAGGGACGGGAGATTCTGACAGCGTTGGGACAGACACCCTGGGCTTAACAACGAAACACAGGCGCCTAAAATGACCGCAGCGCATGCATTGCTACGTAATAAGTTTGTTTCACCATCGGCGGCACGTTCTAGACGGAGGGCGCCACGTGTGTGAAGGCACTCTATCGATTCTTCGTGAACGAAGCTGGCGGTGACCGATTCTGTTATCGTTTTTCTTGTGAACACGCAGGGAGGGCTTTCAAAGAAAGGGCTCTCCACAAGCGAATTGCTTTTAGCCTCTCTGAAGGGCGACATGCTCTGTGTAGATAGTCTTCTCGATGTCATAATTATTTGGCTTCTGGATCGTAGTACATATTCGGCATAGAAGCACATCGCAGAGGTCATTGACCCTTATCAGAAAGCTTGTGGTGCCTGTTAATATTAATTATGAGATTATTGAGGTACATCTGCCTGGACAACGCTTCTTGAAGAACCATTACGTCGTTTTTTGCCTTGCCATATTAAAGTCAAATAAAAAAAAAACTTTTTCTTGATAATGCATGAGTTTATTTTGCGTATTCTTTTCCGGCAACCACACTTCAATGGACACGTCACACATGTCTTGGTCAACTGTTTACTGACTCACGTGAATGTTGTGCGCTTCCGGGGTCGCGGAGGCCAGGCCTTCACGGCTCTGAAGGTCCTAGTGCCCTGAAGGGGTCCCCCCTCGGAACCTCGGTCATCGGAATGCTGGATACGCGATGCAGCCGGCGGAGGGCACGACGAACCCCACAGACTCAACCTGTAACCCCCCCCCCCCCCCCCCCTACATTATTGTCGCCGACGTCTTGAAAAATGAAGGGCGTGATTAATCCTGGGTACCACATTGTCGCTCCGCAGTACACGAGATTGCGGCGGCAGTCAAGGGGAACATCGAAGAACAAATGACGAAGCGAGACGCACGAAGATAATTCGCCACACTCTGCGTTCTTTTTAATTTGTCAGGGACTACAGAAAAAAAATGTGATGCGGCTTTCAACCTTTAACGCTATTGGCTTGGCCCAACACGCAATCTGTCGCGTCGAGTTCGCTCTCAAAGAGTCGCTTCCGTCCGTCAGCCATTTTTTGTGACCCCTGGAGCGGGTGTGGGCAGCGCATTAGATCAGGTGACATCATGGTGGAAGAAGACATCGGTGTCCGAACAGGGCTAGCCAAGCAGGCAAAACTAGTTAGTGTACAAACTCTCGCATGACCTTGTGCAAGGTCCTGCGGGGCCTGTGTGCAAGTTCACAAGGGGACCTTGTAAACGTAGGCGAGAATAAAGACGGCTCTAAGAATGGCGGTCATATGACTCCTACTTCCCCTGGGTATGTTGCAATATCTCCCGGCGTTTGTCAGAAATGCGAACGAAGCTTCGGAACACAAGCTGCACGGATAGACGCCGTCGCGAACACTTTTCTTTTACTTGTTCCACTGTGGCTTAGATCGTCATAAAGACGCACATATATTGCAACTTCTTCATGAGCGAAACCCGCGCACCATTCATTATTGTAGAGCATTTAAACAGCCAATCATTGTCGCTCAGAAAACTAGGCTAGCGAACGACGGAGCTAGCGAAAAGAGCCGAATAACAGCACAAATATATTTAACAGCAAAAACACTACCTGCGCCCAGTCATTCGCTGCTCTACTTCCATAAATAACAATAAAAAGCCTCCACGTGTCCCGCGATAAAGCAGACGCATGGGAAGCCCCAATCTACCTGAGGGGTTCAACGGTCTGCCCGATTACATTAAGTGAAGCTAGTTTCACGCTGAGAAAACATGGTCCAAATCACACATATCTTATTGGTTCAGCTTGGTGGAATGGGCTCGTCAATTTCCTTTATTCTTTATTCAGAGATTACCCCGCAGTGCCCGAGGACGTTACAGCAGGGGGGTTACAATGCTGCGAAAAACACATCTTCATTTTCACTGCACACTTGCAGCTCCGACAGCCCATTTCACTCTCGTATCGTTTTAACAAAAAAAGAGTTTGCATACATGCTGGTCCTGGCGCGGTACTTTTATTTATTTATTTATTTATTTCTACTAAGGCATGGCCTAAACAAAAAAGCATGAGCGCAACATATCACGTGCGATAGATATATCGGTAGTGCATCTACTTTCCATCGGTATATTGCATTTTTTGGCTGTAATATGTCTGACGTAAAAATGAGCAACGGACTTGCCGATGAAATACGTCTTGGGATTACAAGATAACCGGAATGACCCGTAACCAAATAAACAGGGAGAATAGAATTCCATTAGCGCCCGAAACAGATGCTTCACCTACGAAACACATTACTTGAGGGGAAACCATATTTAGGGTGCCAGTTATAATCGGAAAGAAATTCAATTAAACGGAACCTAATAAGGTTAATTTAGTTACTTTTAAATAATTTGTAGTTGAGTTTAATTTTTTGAATTATATGTAATCGTAATGCAATTGCTTTTCAGCATCTGTGTGTAAAAAGAATCAATTTCCGGGTAGAAAGGATTATTTTTCCGAAATAAGAACACAAGTGAGGAAACGCGATTTGTCGCAGCTGATTGCAACGCCCATTTAGTCCCTTTATTTTCGCGTCGGGCTATTCAGCTTCGCCCTCAAATCTCAGGTCCCAACGACCAAGCCAGTAAATCGTGGTAATAAAGAAACGGAACCAGAGCAATTCAATTAACGCGACGCCCGCATGTAGAACATCAACCTGCGGGAGTCGTTAAGAGAGAACGAGGCCGACCCCCGACTGAATCTCAGGGGATACCGTGCTGCCCCATCGATTGGCCCTGACCCAGTGCTGAGGCCGCGGGTTAGAGCTTGAGGCCTATACGGGGAGCAGAGCTATTTGGAGCCTGGCACGTGACGTCTAGGCAATAAAGCGGGAAATGGGTTTCCTTTCCCTGCGTTCACTCCCTTAGCGTCTGTGCTGGAGAATGTCCAGGTAGTCTGCGGTTGTGACCTCTCCTCTGTTTTACTTCATCACGGGGAGCAGAGAGCACTTTGAGCGATCGGAGCCAACGGAACACAGTACGCGTGCCACGTAACCTTCGACAGTCGCTGTGCGGGGCCCCCGGGGAGAATGGCCACGTGACGCGTTCATAGCGCTGGATTGGTTCTAGCGTCCCCTGGTGCTAAGCCCACGGTGAAACGGAGTATCGTTGTTTGAACACAACTCGGCTTGCTTAAACTCCAAATATACAAATGTGCAGACACACTTCATTTACGGCCTCGCCACAGCTTTGAGACGGAATTGCTTTATTCACCTCTATAAAGTTAGTATTTTGTTTTCATACAGGATGTGTTTTATTAGCCAGATTTAATGAAAAAAAAATCATAACGAAGAACCGACACGACGGACTGTCACAAAGGAGCGGGAAATTGACGTAACGTGACTCAATTCACAAATTCACAACTCAATTCACAAATTGAGCGGGAAATTGACGTAACGTGACCGCGTGACATTTGCTTTCAATACTTTATGTCAATTTACCAGCTATATTTAGCGGGAAAAATTAAAACCACATGACGTGAACCAGTTCTGCTACCTCAAGTCACGTGGTGTTTATTTCTGTGAGGTGGTGGTTCGCGCTCAACACATTTTCTGCTCCCGGGCCTTCGTGAGTATAATCAAGCCTTATATTGCTTATTTATGTTTCTATTTCGTAGCATAGCTTCATGATCTTAAGAAAAGATAACTAAAATTGCGAGATGATTGAGCGTGATTTATATGAGTCATTACTTAATTTTAAACGCAGAGTGCGCAAAGGCATTAGCGCGGAGGAGCATTCACCAGACTGTGACATTCTTTTTTGTCTGCTGGGTTTCTGTTATTACAGCTTAATGGTTAAATGAAACGGGATTACAAGAAGAGCCTACCTTGTTATCCAACAAAGCTTTTTTTTCTTTTAATGAATTTACACAATACACATACACGAGCATATAAGATTAGTGGCGGTCCAGTGTCGGCGCCGACGAAGAGAACAAAGTCGTTGGCAGGTGCCCGACGGACCTAAAGAATAAACATAACACTTTAACCTAAGCTTGGAGTTGATCGCCCCATCTCTTTTGTCCTCAGGATTGAACACGCTACAAATGTGTGACCAAGATGTGATGATCTACTCCGAGCATATGCCACCCTTTCTAAAGTTATATTGTGTTCCCATGCCGCGACTGCCGCACCCACCGCACAACCATTCTTGCCTTCTTGCGATATATCTGTGGAAAATGTAAAACATAAACGATGTAATAAAATTAATAATATTGGTTATAATGTATTTATTTCTAACTAAACAAATTTCATTTTAAATTTCGAATCTGCTTCTAATACACTATATGAACTTCAGCTAGGCAAGTTTTTGCAATTGGAAAAGCCAGTTAGTTTTTTTCCGTCGTTAAAATCATTACCAAATACTTAAATAATAATCCTCACAATTGTTAGCTTCACGCTGAGAAATAACGGTCAAAATCACACACTAGAATGGTTCAGCTTGGCGGAATGGGCTCGTCATTGATCTTATTTCTACCAAGGTATGGCCTAAACAAAAAAGCATGCGCGCAAAATATCACGTGCGATTGATACATCTGCAGTGCATCTATTTCCCCCCGGTTGTTTGAATTTCTTGGCTGTAAAATGTCTGACGTTAAAAACGAGTAACGGACTTGCCGATGAATACGTCTTGGGATTACAAGATAACTGAAATGACCCCTCACCAAATAAACCAAAAGAGTAGAAATCCGTGGCGCCCGAAACGGATGCTTCACCTACGAATCACCCTACTTGAGGGGAAACCATATTTAGGGTGCCAGTTATAACCGGAAAGAAATTCAATTAAACGGAACTGAATAAGGTTAATTTAGTTATTTTAAAATAATTTATAGTTGAGTTTAATTTTTTAAAGTTTATGTAATCGTAATGTAATTGCCTTTCAGCATCTATATGTAATAAGAATCAATTGTAATGGGAACTACCTTGCAGTCACACTAGAACTTAGAAAACGACGAAAGAATACACCATGCGTAACATCTTGTATAATGGTTACTGCGAGCACGGTGCCAGGAACGCGTGGCAACAAACGACGCGAGAAAAAGCCGGAGAGTCACGCTGTCGGATGTCGCGATCCTGGCGGATGATCGTAGTCGTTTCGGCAAAAGGCACGAGCGAACGCCAGTGTCGCTGTCGTCGCGGCGTCCCAACTCCTGGCTGCTGAAGTTTCCGTGGGCTGCCAAGCTGAAGAGCGAGACCTGAAGCAGGACAGGCGTCTGCCGTATCCAACACACCGCTGCCGCCACACCGCCAGAATCGCTGCCGGCGACAGCGTGACACTTGCATGACGTCAACGTGCGGAAATCGAGGAGCCACTCTTTTGGACGCGATAATAAAAGCACCAGTCGGATACAGGTTTCAGGCACCATACTGCCGGGCGCCTTTTTGTAGGAATATGTTAAACACCGTTCTAGTAATCCCCTTATTTATCGTAGCTGTCTTTGTCTGCTGGGCTGCAAAACACACTCCGAGCATGCGCAATATGTTTCTTTTCCGGAGTACCAAACGCAGTTCGTGCATTTACTGACCAGTGATTCGGTATTCGTTTTGCATGCGTCTAGTTGTCATGATGTACGCTAGTGGTTCCGCTGGCGCTAGCATGCCGTTTCAAATTGAAGCAGAATGCAGCCACTCTAAAATTGACTACCGGTAATACATGTTGACTACAGTAATACGTATAAAAAATGCGCGTGCATTTCCTATTCGCTTGTTATTATTAAAGGCAGCATTACGATGAATTGTTTTGTAATATAAATCTTGGAATATTTCGCAGTCGTGTAGGTGAAAATATTGAACGGTTAATTTATTTATTTCAAAATAATAAATTTAAACATCGTTTAAGAAATCACTTATGAGCAGGCATTTACGTACACTCTCCGACACTGTTTGGGCGAACAGTGTCGTTACTTTTCAGCAGGTGGATACGTGCTAAAGCAATGAAGTTCATATAAAAAATCAAAAGAGACGTCAGGAACTACGTACTAACACCTTACCAGTACCTAAATGTGCATGTAGACGATCAAAAAGATGTGAAAGTCAGGTAATTAGTACGATTTACAACAAACAGCATTCGTTTTGTTGCTTTTCCTTTGCGCCTTACCTTTGCGCCCATACTATGGGCGCAAAGGTAAGTTTTTCCTGCATTAAAATCTTCATACCTCGATGCTAGAAAACTTTGAAAAATGGGGAAAGCCATAAAACTCTTAACGCCAAATATTTTCAGCATAAAAAAAAAAAATCTTCTAGAGTCCACATATCTTTATTGTTAACGATTTTAACCGCTCGTAAACCGGGTAATTTTATTGGCATATAAATCTCGTAAATTAATATTATTATTGTCGTCGAGATGTTGGCAATATTCGAACAAGACACGTTCTTTTCAACCTTTATTCTTGCTTAGATTCGTCGCTTACCTCTCCATAGCTTCTGTGGAACATAGAATTGTGCCCGGATAAATGCGAAGTTAAACATCGTCGACGCTCACTGATGATACAAATACTGTAGGGCATTTTTAGATAAATCGAACAACCATGTCCTGTGTTATAATTATAATGCAAAGATGCAAGCGCGCTGGACAAGAATGACAAAAATAATCCCTCGAGAAGGGTAACAAGAGGGACAAATAACAAACACAAATCTTCAAACACAGCTAGGTGACTGGTGGGCGTCTGAAAAAATCCGCCTGTTCCAGGTATCGAACCCGGGACCTCCCCATTACGGGTGGAGCGCTCTACCAACTGAGCTAACCAGGCGTTAGACGTCAGTAGAGCAAACGGGTTTTATGAGCTGCCACCAGTCTAACACCAACAAGGGTGAAGCTTGCAATTTAAGGTTATAATTATAATACAATTAAATGCAAAGGTGCAAGCGAGCTGGACAAGAATGACGAAAATAATCCCTGGAGGTGGGAAACAAGAGGGACAAAGGACGAACACAAATCTCCAAACACAGCTAGGTGATTACTTCAGTTGGTAGAGCGCTCCTACTGTAATGGAGAATTCCCGGGTTTGATACCGGGACCAGGCGGATTTTTTCGGTCGCTCACCAGTCACCTGGCTGTGTTTGGAGATTTGTGTTTGTCCAGTCACCTAGCTGTGTTTGGATATTTGTGTTTGTCCTTTGTCCCTCTTGTTGCCCTTCTCGAGGGATTATTTTCGTCATTTCCGGTGAACATTTTTAATTTTGATGAAAAAAATTATATTTTGCTGGCTCTATGCCCCGAAAAAGAAAACCAATCCTTGTTTTCGGGGAAAAAAAAAATTATCTTTGCAAAAAAAACGTTGTAGCACCCTCTCAGTCACGTGCGCGTTTTGCCTATCGCGCGATGTTGAGATTTCGGGCGGCTTCCCCCACAAAACTGCTCTGGCTACGGTTCCAGAATTATTCACTGACGAATTAGACATATAAAAATTGACAAAAAGTGTTAATCACCGAGATTAGGGTAGTTACTTTAATAAAACATCGCAAACACGGCACATTGCGCAAAAACGCTCTGGATTAAAGAATATTTTTCTCCGTATTTATAAAAGCTAAGGTCTTCGAACGTTTCCGGTGTGTTGCCCTGTATTTAGTTCATTTTTGTGTGAAATAGTGTTGTTCTGGTTACCTGGAGAAATTTTCAACAATTGCTCACACAGGAGCATTTAGTTAAAAATGCATTATTTTGAAAATCATTTAAATAAAAGTCCATCTTTAATGTTGTTTATACTCTCTGAAATTAACGTTTATATTATGTACTGACAGAGATTACAAAAACATAATGCAATATTTGTGTGGCGTTTACGTTATAAAGCGAGAAATATGGCCAAAGTGGCGCTAACACGGTTGTCATAAATGGGGCGTGTACATACACGTTATTCACAATTTCATTATTATTAAAACGAGTTAAAATGCTAGGAGGTGGTCAGGAGAAGATAAATTGGCAGCACAGAGGTGGACAGTAGTTTTCAATGGAAAATTCCTTATACATTTTCGTACAACCGACCCAAAAATGCCCATGGGCCGGGGAAATCAAGGTGCGCCACCCTGCAACATGCTTTGCGGTGCCCGTTTCAACAGCCGGCGCGGCTTCTCCGTCTACGCGACGCAAAGAAAGTAACCGGAGCGACTTTGCAATCATATCAGTCTACAAACTTGGCGGTAACATGATATAGGAGGTAGGGCGCGGCAGAACCTGAACCTACGCCGCTTGTGAGCGCCAATAGATCCGCCGCCGTGGAGGGCCGCACAACGGGTAGAAAATAAAAGTTACTTAAAAAAAAAATCGGATTGCCTGAGATTGTTGGTATTGGGCGTTTTCAGATTGGATCGAGTGACCATGTTCGGTTGACATTTTTCAGGGGCGAAGCTCCTTAGGGGCTGGCCATGTCCGTCCGCCGTCCGTTGTCCGCCGTAGGCCGGCGTCGGGTGCTCGTGCTTCTGCTCGTGAGATCACGTGCTCGCGAGCACGTGAGCACATTCTCACGTGCTCGTGTAGGGCAAAAAAAAAATTGGAAAAAAAAAGATGAAAAAATTATGAAAAAAGAAAAAGAAGAAAAAAAGAGAAAGAAGAAAACCACACATTCTCCTACTGACATGAATGAAAAGGCTCGGCATGCTACGGCTCGGCGTTTACGCAGACAAGCACCACCAGAGCTTCGCCCCAAGCAACATCATTCACCACGTGGAGATGCGGTCAATTTTTTTTTGTTATTTTTACCAAAATATATATTTTATTACTTGTTGTGCAAACGTAAAAACTTAATCAAACTCTTTTCGCAAAAAAAAAGAAATTCCTCTTGACGAAAAAAAAAAAAGAATCACAAGGTCACTGTCGGTATATGCGCACGTTTTTGCGACTCGCGTGAAACAGTCCGTTTGTATATTTATAAAAGAGAAACTGTTGTCGTCTTAGGTTTAATATAGTTTCTGGTGCAGAGACTCTAAATAACATAAAAGGAGGTAAACATGCATTATCGTCGATTACGAAGAATTCAGAGCTTTATGGATCCCGATCTTAATAGGCTGAAAATTATTTTTTTTTTTTTTAAATGATTTGGACGCGCCTGTTTTATATTCGCGCAAATCGTCATTGAAATTGAAAACGATGACCTATCTAAAAAAATACACTGAAATGTTGACAGGTTACCCATTTTGCAATAATTGGGAAATCAGTTTAAAATAAAGACACCATCGTAATTTTTCTTCTACTCTTCACAGATCAAGGCTAATAATTAGTTCTATCATGCCCTTCAAAAATGTTTTGCAATTTTTTTCGTATTTTAGAGCTTACAGAGCGCTGAATATACAGAATTGCCGTAACGGGAGTAGAGAAAGATTTCAAACAAGGGCAAGCAAGGGGTCGAAAAATCTAGGAAGTCTGTGAAGAGTGTGGGGATTCCTGTGGTCTCCCTTCCCCGATGGCTGTGATAACGGCCGCGGGTCGGAACGCTCGGCCTCCTTCGCCGTGAGCTCCGACCTGTTCGTGAGGCGGAGGGTCCTCTGTCTTGGGGGGGCCCTCCTCTCTCACTCTCTCTTGGGGGGACCGATTTCCGTTCCCCCGCTCGGATGCGGATCACTGTTGACATGCAAGGAGGTTTCGCCTCTGGTTTTCCCGCTTTCGGGAAAGGGACTCCTACCGCGGATGCGATAGAGATCGGACGTGTTGCGAAGGACTTCCTTAGCCCGCTCTGGACTTCGCTCTCGGGACAGTGTCGACAGGGTGAGCCTTTCATCTGACCTTGTCGGCGCGGGGGTTTTGGGACAGTGTGTCTTTTGGTGTTCCAATAAACACCGTTGGACCCAGTCCTATTGTGGTACGTGCTCCTCCTTTTTAGAGAAGCGATCAGTTGTGCGGCTGACGTTCGGACCCGCCCGTAGCGGTTTTCTCGAGAGAAAGCTGCGGGGTGTGGGAGTACGCTTGGCGTCTCCTGATTCGAGACCGCCGCTGAACCCTTCGGTTACCACCAACCGTGACCATCCCACATAAAATGGCGCCCAACGTGGGGCCACGGCTTCCTTTATCGTGGTCGTGGCTCCTGGCCTCCGTCCTTTTGTCCGGCCTATTTGCCGGCCATCCTTGCCTTTGATCGCCGCGTACCACGAGCGTCCTGATCTCGCCATTATGGCAGAGCGATTAATGTCGAGTCGACAACCCGCAGTGCCACTCCTTTGAGCGAGCGCAGTGTGATTCGTACGCGCGTTCCTGTTTTGAATTTGCGTTCGGCAAGCAACATTTGTTGTTGCGGGAGACCCTTTGTTCTCCATGCTTGAGGCGAATCCTTTACCTTTGTGTATTTGGGTTCCTAGCGCGCCACCAACAACTTGTCTTGAAAGGAAAATGTATATAGAAGTTTCGACGACGTCTTTGGCAACCGGGTGGACTTTTATGTCCGGCGGGGAGCGAGGCTTGGCAGAGAAGAGTAGCGAAGGATCAGCAGTGCAATCTGGGAATGTAAATATTCGCGTTTTCTTTGACTCGGAGTAGTCGCGGACACTCAGTTAGTGTCGGACTGTACGCCTGCCAATAACGTCGATAAGTAGCTGGTACTGCTACTGACGGGCTCCGGGAGCCGGGCCGCGTAACCGTCGGCGTCGAGAAGCAGTTTGCGCACTGTTGACGCGCGCGCTGTATTCACTGCTGGTATTGCAGTGGGCGCGGAGGGTTTTCTTCGGGAAAGATTTGTATCTGCTTGATGCCAACGTACTCCTGCAGCCTGTTGTTGTTTTCCAAGAACGACACTAGTTTTGCGTTCTTGGTGGTGGCGCTACGCGGTCTGAGGCGCACTGTGACAGTATCTGGGTGGAAGAGTGACTCTAAGACTTTCGGAGGTTATGTTGCTCTGAAACCCGGGCGCCATGTAGCCATAGCGCCCTTTGGCGATATCTGTCAGACTCGCGTGATCCAGGTGGAAGAGTGACTCTCAGCAGTTATGTTGCTCTGAAACCTGGCCTTGCCTCAATAGAAGGGTCCACACCGTTGTGAGCCCTTGATCGAGCCGTATCGAGTGCAAGACATGTTTTTCTAGACTCAGTAAGCTAGCTAGCTCAAATATTTGGCGAGGCTAGCAGGTTTGAGCGTGTGAGCTGCGGCCCCTTTTGTCTTCCTCCCTGGGGAGCAAGATGGCGGCTATTTTGCGCGGGAACTTGCATCTTCCCCGCTCGCAGACGCGCATGCATGGCGGTTTGTTTCTATCCGCCCATTCGAAGTCCCCGTATCTATTTACATCGACTTCAGAAGACGGGCCAGCTGCAGACTGTTATCTGTTTTTGGCCACTTATAGTCAACGGACTCTTCCGGTAACTATAAAACCGGGTATTGTAGGCAGCCTCTGTGTTAGCTGCCTGCGCAACGGATTGAGAACTCGGCGTTTTTCCTAGAAGCTCTCTCCCCGCTGTCCACATTAAGCGAACTCAATTAGTTTGCTTGGTATGTGAACGCGTTTCGAACGGAGGGGCCCCTTTTTTTTGGCTTCTTCTTCCGGTGTCGAAGTGGGTAACTCTGGCATATGTCCTCTGGCCGCTCGTCGGGTCCGTTTCCCAACTGAGCGCCTTCCTGTCACCGTTGACAAACTGGCCACCTTTTTCGTGGTTTTTGTTTGTCGTTTGCTCCTGCCCGTCTCTGCCGCCTTTGCGGCCGGGCCGGCGAGCGTCGGTTGCGCGCGCCCTCTCGTTTGGAGGCTGCGGCGCCCTTTCTTCCCTTTCGGGAGGTCTGCGGCCGGCTCTGGGCGTGTTATCTGCTGGCGCATTACGACTTCACAGGTCTACTCCGAGGTCGTCCACCCCCCTTCACCAGCCCACTGCGGCCGAGATGGCGCCGAACCCCCGGGGCGGCGAGTCTGGGACTTCCCCAGCTGGTCTCTGCGGGTGGGCGGCGGTCGTTGGCTTCTTGGTGCTGCCGCCTTCATGACCGCCTCACCGCTCTCCACTGCAGCCAGCTCGTACCGCGACACCTGGGTCCAGCGGCGTCAGCATGGTGTCTGTGATGCTCTGCTGTGCTGTGGCGCGACTGTCAAGTGCTTGGAACTGGAACTTTCCTCTTCTTCGGCCTGGTGCGTGAGCTGTTGACGGCGGACACTGTGAAGACGCGCGCTGGGTGTCGCGTGCATTTGTTGGGGGTGCGCAGAGATACATATTATTTTATGAGAGCAGGTGGGCCTCCTTTATTCTTTATTGAGACTCACCTACCGTTTTAAGGAGGGGGGGATGTGGGGATTCCAGTGGTCTCCCTTCCCCGATGGCTGTGATAACGGCCGCGGGTCGGAACGCTCGGCCTCCTTTTGCCGTGAGCTCCGACCTGTTCGTGAGGCGGAGGGTCCTCTGTCTTGGGGGGGCCCTCCTCTCTCACTCTCTCTCGGGGGGACAGATTTCCGTTCCCCCGCTCGGATGCGGATCACTGCTGACATGCAAGGAGGTTTCGCCTCTGGTTTTCCCGCTTTCGGGAAAGGGACTCGTCCGGGTGACCGCGAAAGAGATAGGACGTGTGTCGGCGACTTCTCCGATGCTTCCCCGGTCTTGGCTCTCCGGAACCCCGCGTCTGGCAGGTAAGGGCCTTTTCTTACCTTGCCGACGCGGGGGGCATTTTGGATGGGGACATAGTAGTTCTTTTAGAAGAGTATTATAATAAATGCTCTTGGACTCTGTCCTTACTCTGGTACGTGTGTCTTCTCTTCCGCAATATTCGAGAGAGTTAGACAAGGTAGACTATCATTGGCACCGACGGAGGTAATTTATCGAACCGACCCGCGGTAATGTAGCGCTAAACGTCGTCTATATTGCCGTGGAGATGTGGGGACCGCGCTACTAGGTTTGACGTCTCCTTTGAGATGGCCGCCGCTGTTGAGACAACCCTATGGTTACTCTATCGGTACCTATGTTGGTAGCATATCCCACAAGAGAAAGCCGGAGGGCCGCACAACGCGTAGAAAATAAAAGTTACTTTAAAAAATTCGGATTGCCCGAGATTGTTGGTATTGGGTGTTTTCAGATTGGATCGAGCGACCATGTCCGGTCGACTTTTTTATTTTTACCAAAATATATATTTTATTACCTGTTGTGCAACCGCAAAAACGTATTCATACTTTTTTTGCAAAAAATAAAATTTCTCTTGACGAAAAAAAACTCACAAGGTCGCTGTCGGTATACGCGCACGTTTTCGCCACTTGCGTGAAACCGTCCCTTTGGATATTTATAAAAGAAAAACTGTTGTCGTCTTAGTTTTAATACAGTTTCTTGTTCAGAGACTCTACATAAAATAAAAGGAGGTAAACATGCATTATCGTCGATTACGAAGCAATTCAGAGCTTTATGGATCCGGATTTTAATAGGCTGAAAATTAATTTTTTTTTTTTAAATGATTTGGACGCGCCTGTTTTATATTCGCGCAAATTTTCATTGCAATTGAAAACGATGACCTATCTAAAAAAATACACTGAAATGTTGACAGGTTACCCATTTTGCAATGATTGGGAAATCAGTTTAAAAAAAAAAAAAAAAAAGACCCGATCGTAATTTTTCTTCTCTTCACAGATCAAGGCTAATAATTCGTCCTATCATGCCCTTCAAAATTGTTTTGCAAAAGTTTTGTATTTTTGTGCTTACAAAGCGCTAAATATACAAAATTGCCATAACGAGAGTAGAGAAAGATTGGACGTTGCCGATTTCAAACAAGGGCAAGCAAGGGGTCGAAAAATGTAGGAAGTCTGTGAAGAGAAAGCACTGTGACAGGAGTTCGTGAGATATAAGAATTCGTACAAAAGATTACAGGTGAGTTTGAAGCACACTTCAACAATTTAAATGCAGATTTTTCGGATCAGTGGATTTCGGAACCTACCTTTCGTGGGGAGGCTGGGCTGCTGATGACCAAGTTTAAATAGTGATAAGAAAAAAACATATATTTAAAGGGGTACAATTGAAACGAGTTTAATTAATCCTGGTCCTGTGCGCACATTCGGCGCTTGTCGCGCGAATTTGTTCTGCAGGAAGCTGACTTGGGTCGGTCACGGCGCTCTCCTGGCGCTCCGAGGAGGAACATTTTTTTCCCGCTTTGCCTGTGGCAATCACTGTTTGTTTCTTCTGAGTGGCACCGCAAGCTCGCGACCTCGATCTGCTTTTCGCAGCCATAGGACACTACTTTCAAAGTTATATCTTTTGTGCGTCTACTGATCTTGCTAAAACAGCTGTGGTTCCGAAGTGTCGGACCGCGTACACTGCCATAAGTGACAGGACTGAATTCCACGCACAACGGAAACAGAGTCCCAGTCCTTTGCTTTCATGGACCCGAACGCTTTGACGTCAGCTTTCGGGAGGTGGATTAGTTTCACGTTCGGCAGTTTAGTGTTCAGTGAGGCAACCATCTCTGACGCCGACTCGATCAACGACTTGGCGGGCCGTCGGAGGCTGTACAACGTTGCCTGGTGCTTGACGCGACCACCGATTCAATCACAGGCACTCTTCCAATGTCAACTTGCGGAAAAAATACACCTCGCTCACGTGTACTTGTGGCTCTGCAGCTAAAATTCCCATAATGCAACACAGCGCGTGCTGCATTATGGGACGTCACAGACCTCCACACCAATTCAACCTCCCCGCTAAATTTAGTGGAGAAACTGAATAGGTTCGTAGGTCTGCGCGCGTTGCGTAATGGCCACTGATCTCTATTGTGGTAGGCTGGATCGCGGACCGCGGCCTCGGCAGCTGGGGCCGAGTGTCGCCACCGGCGGCCATTGATTGGCACCAGCCAATGCATGGGACTCTATGGAAAGAACGACAAATAGTGCCGTTTCCCCCATTTCTAAGCTGTTGTCGGCACTGAAACTTTTTGAATGGGTTTCGATAAGCCCGTGAAATAGCTTGCGTACAAACATTAAAACTGACGGCCCTCACAGTTCTTATAAATAAATATTTTGTGGTCGAGAGTGACTCCGCTGTAGTGCAGCACAATGAGGCGAGAGTTACCAAGAGTTACTGCGGAGTCGGTGGCGGTTTCGTTCTTTTGGGTTTAGCAGACCACAAGATCCAAGGGTTTGCTACGCGGAATTCGCTCTCTCCCGGAAAGCCGCTGTCGAGATGGAACTTCTTTGTTATTCATCAACTTTCGGGCTTTCCCGATGAAGGTCTCATTGACTGGCAAGTTCCTCTGTTTACTCCACTACGAGAGCAAGCTCACCAGCATCAGCCGTAGGTGCTCCGGTACGTTTGATTTTTTTAATCGGCGTTCGAACGTTTCGACAAATACCGATTGAATCTCCTAACACCCGGCATAAGGATCGCAGCACACCATAAAATACTCGCCTCCTGAGCACTACGTACATGCTTCAATATTCTTACTTTTGTGCGTTTCTCCCATAGACTTGCGTGTATTGCCTGGTGTCAAGCAATGGCCGCCGGTGGCGACACCGACGGGCTCCCGATCCGCGATCCAGCCTACTACAACAGAGATCAGTGGTAATGGCATGTCACATATCTGTACACCAATTCAACTTCCGCTCTAAATTTAGCGGATGAACTGAGAGGCGTGTAGGTTTGTAACGTCCCATATTGTAACTCTTAAATCGCGCGTTGAATTATGGGGCTCTCACCGTGCCCTCCATGTCCTGGCTGGTATACCCTAAAAAAGAATTCAATAAATATTTATTTATCTTTCTTTCAAATTCTTTATTATGATATATCGCAAAATCAAACTACCTCAAGAGCTGCGCTTTAATTTCACATTACAGAGAAGCGTAAAAATTTGTAAGTTTTTTTCTACGTTATTCAAGGCCAGCTCCGATCCCAGATTTTTTTTTTTTTTTCTATTCTGACAAAACCTTTTCGGAGAATAATTTCCGGGGTTTATGTGCGTTTATCAAAGGAAGAGTGCACTAATAATGTTCTAATGTCATTAACAGCTTAAAAAAGGGACAGTGAAATGAAAACATGCCTTTTCTAAAAGCATAAATAAAACACGTGTTTTTAACAAAAAAAAAAAAGAAGAAAAAAAAAGGAAATGGCGCAATTTTTACGCCACCAGACGCAATATAGTTGGAGGTACATATGCTTTAGGCCCCGCCCATTAGCGAAAGATGCCTAGCTCTTCTCGGCTCTAGTAGTCCGAGAGATGATTGACGTGAGGAATGTTTGTTGTAAAACCTTTTCTCCCTGACGTGGTAGTGTTTTATTCGCCATTCTCTTGTTTTAGGAATCAAACAATTTAAATAGAGTAATAATTGCTTTCAAAAATATCACTAGATCACCTTTTCCGTTTTGGGTGAAAACAATAACAAACATGGCGGCCACCGACGCCTGCGGCGAGCAGCTTCCTACACCGCGTAACTTGCTAGGTTTATCTATTTTCGTGAGTGCGAGTTGCTTCGCATTCGCCGAGTTGTTTATAAAAATATCTCCTCTACGGACGTAGTAAAGTGGTTAGTTGGGCGAGTTGGTACTGATTGAACGTGATTAAAATTGCGCACAAACAGAAAGGAACAGTAAAGAGGGAAGAGAGAAGAGACAAGCGCAAACTCACAACTCGATGCATTGAAGAAGAAAAAAGAACAGCCCGCGGTATCAGCTCGAGCCGAGGCCACACTCGCACGGGGGCACCCGAGCACGCGGAGGACACACACCATCAACCACATTCAACCGAATGTAAAAAGGCAATTTCCTTGTCAGTTAAAGCCACAGAAGGATGGCTAACACAACGCTAAATTCCACGGTGGGGGGTCACCTACCTACCGATAATTGGCAGATACCACAAAAACATACTAGGGAAATTTTTGAAGCTTTCAGTATACTCCGCCTAGGCGAGCGTTGTGTCAGCCATCCTTCTCTGGCTTTAACTGATAAGGAAATAGCCTCTCTACAATCGTTTGAATGTGGTTGATGGTGTGTGTCCTCCGCGTGCTCGGGTGCCCCCGTGCGAGTGTGGCCTCGGCTCGAGCTGATACCGCGGGCTGTTCTTTTTTCTTCTTCAACACATCGAGTTGTGAGTTTGCGCTTGTCTCTTCTTTCTTCCCTCTTTACTGTTCCTTTCTGTTTGTGCGCAATTTTAACCATGTTCAACGGACGTAGTTTGCAGCAAACAACTGCCGCAGGTACAAGCGTTCGGAAGCGCGCTGTGTGGGTGCTTGTTTTCGTGGGGGGACTGGTGTCAGCCTAGCGTCCCACGTCTACGATTTTCCTTGATCTGACTTGATCTGTTAGTTTGCGCGTTTTGATGCCGAATAAATGTGTCCGTTCTGTAAAAGCACCCCCGTTACTCCGATAATCGCGCAACAGTCATGATTGCGACTATAGCTTCAGTATACTCATAGGTAACCCACAGATGAAACAATTGCGAGTCATTTGTCTGAAAGTGATCGGTGTTTTACTCGCATCAGGTTTGTCCAGGTATGTTTCCTTCGTTTCGCTTCGCGAGGCACGTAGCTCTAAAGTGTTGATCAGTGCACCTGGCTTGCTAGAACGAATGTTTACAGGTCGCGTTTTAATTGTTAGTCATGACGCTTCCCCACGTTCACCGCTGGCGCTTTGCAAAAAAAGGAGGAAAAAAAAATTGTAGGGATTGCATGTTACCTTTGTTGATATTTTTTAGTCGAGGAGTGCAGTGGAGACAAAGACTGCTAGTTTTAAGTGTACCCACTAATCGGTCCAATCAGAGCTCGGCGTTCTCACATTCTTGCGCGTTCTCGCTTCCTTGTCTCCCTCAGTTTCTCGGCGCATCGGACCGTGGTTCGAGCGAGACGGTGCGGAACAGAAGACGCGGGCGAGCGCTTGCTAGCGCTCGCAAGCGTCTTCACGCTTGCTAGCACTGAAGATGCTCGTAGAGTGCGTGCAAATCGCAGACCATGCTGGACGCCGCCGCGCGTCTGCTCGCACGACTCGCAGGTGGTGTCGGGCGGCAGACAACAGGCACCGGACGTTGCGACAGGGAGGCGTTAGCCTTTGTGAAAGTGTTTGGCCGAGCAGCCGAGCTAATCCGGTAGTAACGGGCGCGGCCACGTTTATGTGGGTTGGCCCCGTTCACAGAACGGTACGGGTGGTGACCTTCACTTACATTGCATATCACGGAGTGAATATTGTGCTAAAATATTTTTTTTTTCTGTCGCCTAAAATTAATTTTGTGACATACGTGTCCCATTTAGAGACTTTCAAACTCCGTTTTTTTATTTTATATTTTTTATTTTAGTGTCCTTTCAGAAACGCAGGGCGTTGTGAGTCGGGAGCTTGTTATTAGTACTCCGGAAAAAAGAAAATTGCAACATTAGCAGATAAGAACGACTAAAAGCGAAGCGCGAAACATGAAGTGTGACCACTGCTGAACGATCCATCTAACAAAGAGAAGAAAGTCGTCTCATTTCATGGTAGACTAAATTCACACTGTATATATATATATATATATATATATATATATATATATATAAACAAAACTTATCGTACTAATCTCAGTCTCGAACGAAATCAAAATAGAGGAAGAAACATCGAACGCTCAGCAACTTGATAGCCGTGTTATTGTCGCGGGCCGATAACGCTGGGTGGCAGATGGAGTTTGTTGACAAGCGAGCGTAATTTAATCGCCCTTCAGACCTCGGCATCTGTCATCGGTGAGGCCACGCGACATGACGACCAAAAAAAAGGGAAAGACAAGCGCCGCGATCACGAAGCCACGTGTAGCTTGTGGTAATACGCTCGAATCGCGCTGTCGCCAGCGCTTATACCCCATGTGACCACGTGGCGGTTTTCAATTTCCAGTGGTACCGGTTTCGTTTTCGTAGACTGGTGCCCTCCCTGTCCCGGCTTGTCTTCGTTTACTCACTCTTGATCGACGCACGTGAACAACAGCCTGCTAGCAAAGCCACCTATACTGCAAAGCAGCGTCGTTCTTTCAAGAGTACCGCATGCTATCCAACGAGAGTTTACACCTTTTCAGGTATAAGGTTTTCTATTTTAGGGGTTTATTTTTTCTTCGGATTCCGAGAGGTGTGTTTTCGGGGTTCATTTGTTTTCTCAAACGATCCGGTGTTATTTGGTGTCGAATTTTTGATGTCAGAAAAGTAATCGGTGCTTATCGGGCCTTAAGTTGAAAAAACAGACACGGGTATGAAATTCCCAAAAGCTCCAGAGAGCATGCTTGATTCCAAAATATTTGGAAAACGCCCCGCACCAATAAATGAAGGAAACGAGATAAGGCGTCCGCTTTCCTTAGAAAGAACTAGCCGCGCGAACAGTTTTGTGTGGCTGCGTCCGATGTAAATACAAAATAGAATTGTTGTTGAAGGTTATTTTTTTTTTCTCAAGTAGCTTGGATTTTTTTTCTCTTGAAGGAAAGCTCCAATTCGGGATTCATCGGTTGTCACCGATATTTTACAAAAATGGCTCGGGGGGTTCATTTTCGAGTTTTATCGGTATTTACCGGAAACACAGAACCCTAGATATAACATATAAAACAAATTATCACTGCGCTCCCACAACACAAATAATTCGAACGCGAATAAAAAAAAATAATTGCATGCACGTATAATGTGCACTCCGCAACGCGGTTAGCGCCAACAAGTCATCGCCGGGCTTCTCTTTTTCTTTACTGAGCGCTGGCCATCAAAACTACTATTGTTGTAAAAAGTGCTCAGTTGGGGTAAACCCAGATTTGTGCCCATCTTAAATACTCTACTAAAAATACTGAATTTCAAATACTTTTGGTTGTATTTTGGTATCGTGCAAATACGTTTCGTCTAGAGAATTTTCTACTCAATCTTTATTACATTTTTCGCTACCTTGTACTCAGTATCGCCAATACATTTTTCAACCTTCGGAAATATTTGTCGCCGAAACAATCTACGGAACTAGGGATTGTCAGACTACAGGGCAAGTTTGAACGAATTGCAGACTTAGAGGTAAGCGACCAAACACAGGACACGAATCAAGGCACGAGAAAAACGCAGTTTACGAAAGGCAACGAAAGGCCAAATGGATCGCACCAAGAACGCCCGCCTTTATATAACCTCTTCTTCGTTTTCTCTTTTATTTTTAAAGTTGTCTTTGAATGGCACATTACGGTTAAAGCTAGCAAAGTGCTGGTGACCTCATCCGGATTTCACACCTCTTCTGTGAAGCTACAGTGGTTCCCTCAGCGTAAGAGTGTGGCGCCGACGCTCGGAACGGTCACAATGAAGCATTCTCGGCAATCGCCAAATGAGGAGTTCAGGTATGAAAATGCGCGAGCACTTTCTCAGGCGAGCGGGAACACTCCCTCGGCCATGGAAGCTAAATCCTGCCGGCTTTATTGAGCTGCGGGGATTTTTCCCCAAAGTCGCTTCTATGCCTATTGTCTCTTAACTTTGGCTCCTAAGTTCGTTCGAAAGCGCTTCTTTTATCTCCTTTCGAACGCGCAAATCGTTTCAATCTCAGAATCCTCTAACAGTCTTCCTCCAGGTGGAGTCAAGGATTGAAAGGGGTTTTGTGGACACTCTCTTGTGCTACTTTTTTTTTTTCTCTTCATCTTCCTAATATTGTTATGACAGTTTGAAGGTAGAGGTGCCCCTCTTCGCCTTGAGCTAGAGAGACAAAATATTCGCGCTTGGTTGTTGACCAGCGACAGAGGCTGCTCTCCTCTAGCTGATGTTTCTCATTCGCGTGGACGCTGGTCGTTTACTCGAGTATTCATCAGCAAGTCTGGCTCTCTGATCAACTCCTATTTCTTGTTCGGCTGTTAGGAATAAGCAGTTGCGGACTATGTGTCAAGTCCGCCGAATCGCGTCAAGGCGCATTACGAACTTATTGCGGAATGAGTCATGAGCCGAGCCTGCTGGCAAACTAAAGCACACCACTTGCCATGCCTACACTACGTGAGTCCCCTTTGTTCCTAAAAACTTTCGGTACCCATTATGTTGCGTGCCCCGAATTATTTCAAAGTAAACTTCGATTATAGCATCCAAGTTGCTCCTTGAAAGTTATATAGATCACAGATAGTATGAACACCACCTTTCTACTTTTTTTATTCTTTTATTGACAGCTTGCAACCTACTTGCCGAGCATCTTCGAATTTAATTCAATTACTTTTTTAAGGTATTTGTACACTACTCAAGATGGTGCCGAACGTCGTCTCGCACTTCACCCGTGACAATAGTTTGTAGGAAAAGTAACTTGAATTCTACTCTAAATACACTTTCAAATGGGTATGTAGTATCTTAAACACATTTGTGGAGTATTTGGCACAACACTGGGTAAACCAAAGAGGTAAAGTTTCATGCGCACCAGCAATAATTTGTTGTAAAATGCGGAGGAAGTGCCAAAGTCGGGTTCGAGCTAACAGTGTCGCGCCACAGTGCACTCTGTCGTTTCCTGATACCGTGCTCAAAGAGACATGTAGCACTGGTCGGCAGTACTACAGTCACGTGTTATTTGAGTAGGCGCCAGCTGAGGTTACAGGGAGCGTTCCTCTGTAGCAACACGAAATGACTGAGACCTAACCTCCATTTCCAAAATTTATTAGTTGCCACCGGTGAATGCTTCAATGTTGAACCATCGTCAAGTACGGAATATCCTATTTTAAAATTTTTTTTCAAACTAGGCCAGCATAAATTGTGTTTTTAAATTTCAGTTTGGAGAGACTTGAAAAAAAAAGAAAAGCAATACAGCAAAGATATGTTTCCTGCTATAGTAAAAAAACAACATTACAGTTCAAAAACTTAGAAATCAAAGACAAACATAAAAAAAATCGATGTTTGAATTGCGTGGCAGAAATATTGAAGAAACCCTGAAACCTGCTGGAGGCATATGTGGCTACTCACAAATGAGATAAACGGAGCTTCAGAGGCTTTATTACGCAAAAGGTTGCATATTTTAACAACTCGGCCTTAGAAATATCGGTTGCAAAAGCTTCTCCATTGACTTTAATCTATTTTGAGCAGCAATGAACGGGGATGTTGCAGCGATAAGTCCTCAAGTTCTTGGCATAGCGCTGTGAATTCATTTCGGGTTTATCTTCATTTTAAACATGTGTTCTAAAATTATAAAACAGCGTTTTTTTTAATATAACAGAGAAGGACATTGTTAATTGTTGTCTGCTGACTTACAACGTCTAGGTTTTGGCAGGCGCACAATCTTTTGGTGTGTCCTGTCCTCGTCGTTGATAAAGAGATATACCGAACGAAGGCACAAAAGAAAAATGAGATGTTTTCAACTCCCTGTAACTCCGAATTAGAGCGCAGCGCTTGAGAAGGAGGAAGGGGAAAGTGCGGAGAAGAGGGTATTCCTCTCCTCCTCTTTTTTCCCCTTCCCTCCTTCTCCTCTCCTCCTCATTTATACTCCTCTCCTCCTCCTCCTCTCCTTCGGCAGCTTCACGTGTAGAGCACGTGAAGGTCACGACCTTCACATGACCTTCACTGTGAAGGTTGTTACCTTCGTCGGTACCTTCACAAGTCACCTTCGTGACGTCACTCGTGGCCCTAGTGACTCTCGTGACGTCACTCGTGACCCTCGTGTCGCCGCACGTAGACAGCAACAAGCAAAAGAAATTACGGGAAGATATCTTCACTCACAACAAGCTACAGCACATAAATTTGTTATTTCTGGCAAAAAATGTTGCGTTTTCCTAGAAACAAAGAAAAATACTAGCAGCGGGGAGAAGCAAAAAAAGCCGGAGTCAAGACGCTTTGCAACCGCCATTTTGACCGGTTAGAACTTTTGTACCAAGCAAATGGTACAACATGTTTTTTGTACGTCGTTTTTGCCTAGCATAAGGTGAGCTGTACCCTAGAGTTCTATTGAAATCGAGACCGCTTTTTTTCGATATGCTTTTTAATGCGTTCTTTCAAAATAATTTTTTCCTATGTTTATATTTGTATACCGTAAGTGTCGCCATTACGATAAACGTCCCATATTGCAACACGTGGCTACGCCAACGAGGACGGCGACGCCGCTCAAGCAAGAAATGGGCGCCTAAGAGCTGCGCTTTAAAACAAAAAACAAAAGGCGGATATTCAACCATCGCACAAGCTTGCCCGCACTTCAATCTCCACCTCCCCCCCCCCCCCCCCCCACCCCTTTTTGAAGTAAACGCCTTGTCCTCGTCAGTATATAGTTTGGGCCTACACTCTAAGAAAAAGAGATGGTCTCAAAGGACTAACGGCATCATTTGGTCCTCTGAACTCCCATTTGCTCCGCGAAGAGACCATCTTGTTCGAGCTAGGTACCGTGCGCAAATGCTGAGGACTAACAGCACTCGACCGGGACTAACCGAAAGGCGCGCGGGCGGGAAAACAGCCGCGGGAACAAAAGCGCGGGAGCAAAAGCAGCGAAAGTCGCGCGGGAGCAAGAGCGCGGGAGCGAAAGACGCGCGGACAAGATGGCGGCGTCTGCTGCACTGCTGATAGCCAGCGTTAGCGACGCACTTACTGTTTTAGAACGCAGGGGAGGTATCCACAGACAATCGTAGCATCAAAAATTGCTAGAGGGAGCTGACTTTATAACGATCGGAACCTCTGTTCCAGCACATCGTGGAAGCCAGCGCTGAGTCCCTGACTCAAGCGCCGCCCTTGTTGATGCACTGGCAATGCGGCTTTTAACCATTGTATTGGGGTCCTTGCCCTTTGGATTTTTTTTTGAACGTGCATTGAAAGCTTTTCTATTTTATTTTTGGTTTATCTGGGATGAAAATAGCCACGTAGCAAGTGGCAAAATGTTTCAAAAGAAAAAAAATCATTCTGTTTTCTTTTATTTTTTTAATTCTTTACAATATATGTGTTGTTGTTTTTTCGCAAGAGACGATGTGGTAGCCACGAAGACGCGCATGCGCAATGTAGGGCAGTCAATGCGGGGAAGAGAGAACATGGCTGCTGGGAGCCTATGGGGACGCTGTTTTATAGACTGTCACAAATAATTACTGTGTGTACCGTTGCTTCTTAGTAAGAGATACACTCCTTGGAAAGTTTAGCAACAATACTGGAGAACAATATTGGTGCGAAAGCAGCACCGTATTTGTAACATCGTTCACGGTTGAGATGGTCACTGACAAAACGACTCCTTTCATATGATCAGTATAAAAGGCGCATGGGTAGGCTTTGGGGTGTCGATTGAATTAGTGTGTAAATAAAGAAAAAAAAATTGAATTAGTGTGTCGTCGCGCGTGTATCGTCGAGTGTGTTTCGCGTGTGTGTTGAGATGTGTCATCTGTGTTCTAATTCCTTGTCTATGTTAAAATGTATAATACGTGTGCAAATATGAATGAGCGTTGTTCATATGTGAATGTAATGAGTGTGGAAAAGATCTATATTTTTTACCGGTTTTGAATTTGACGTTGACTAGCGCCACCTGGGCGAGTAAGGGCGCAATTTAGTAATAAATAAAGTAAGGGCGCAACATTTAGTCCCAGTGACCTAAATTCAAGGGTGCAAAAGTTAGTCCTGGGGGGTCAACTTTGAGGGACTATCGGTAGGGGAACAAGGGTGGCTCCCGTTGCCGTTGCTCCCCTAGGGGACCAATGGTTGTGGGAGCGCATTTGCTGCCTTGATGGAGCAAGTCACGCTACCTTTTTTCTTAGAGTGTACTTTTGCTTGAAACGAGAGTCTCGTTCTTGATATCATCGTGCTTTCCTTGAACGACTGTGCTGATGAATGACCGTTTTAACCACTTATCTCAACAAGACAAAAAACAAAAAGAGTAGAGCGGTCAAACTGGACTCTCAAACAGCTTGTTTACACATTTGCGTTTCACTGTAATCGAGTGTGTTGTAACCTTGTTACGACCATATGCTACGAGAGGCAATACTGGCGTGCATCTACAGGGTGGAAGCCTAACACTTCGAATTTGCGTTTATTTCCAAAGACTTTTATCATCTTTTTTTCACCATGTACTTGGCATACTTTGTAGGAGTCTTATGAGCGACCATGTCTCATGAATAGTTCGGAATTTGATCTCGCAATTAAAGGAACACTTTTAGTCTGGTTATACGCAATTCCAGGGCTTATCTGACCGACAGAGCCAGTGTGCCTGTATGTTACACTGATCCGCGGTGTGTACGGTTCACGTAAAGCAGCCACAAGAGATAGCGACGCACTCAGTCATATTGTAATAATATTAATAGTTCATTTACCATACGTACATATACATCTGGTGGGAGCACGAAAAAAAAAGGTGTCTGAGCGGCTTGACTGATTTCGAGCACCCTTGCAAACACAACCACAACGGCTAGAAAAACAAACAAGCAAATATATATATATTATATATATATATATATATATATATATATATATATATATATATATATATATATATATATATATATATATATATATATATATATATATATTCAAACCCGAGTCAGGGACCCGATGCTTAGGCTAGGTGGTATGCATATAGGCTTTAAAAATGTAAAAAAAATGCTCGGAATTTTTTTTTTTTTTACATTTGCCAATGCGTGTGACGGCGTGACTACAATCGAAGTAAACTATAATTTTGAAAAAAAAGTGGTTTCGATTTGTGTTCAAATATTTGTCATTTTACTCTGTGAGTGAAAAGTAAAGCAATGACTTGAAATTCCTTACGTAAATATTGATAAAAATAATTTATATTTACACGAGAGAATATTTAATAAGTCTGTGCAAAAGTAAAGAAAAATATCTTGTAATTTTGTTACTCGTAACGGATTTCACCCGAATTAAAATGCGCCACCCATTCTAGAATTTTCACCAAAATTACTCAATTGCTCAGCTTGAAAATGACCAAAAGAGAGTAGCCCGGTATATTTTCTCAATCTACGAATATACGTTTCTGAACTCAAAACACTTATATGTATCAAATTTTTAGCACCCGCAAGGTAGCATGTCCCCATAAGCATTATCACTGTCATCCATGCGAAATTATGCATAGATTTTATTTCTGCAGAACCTCGCACTGTCGTGCCGTCACCTTAAACATTCATAGAATTTTCAGCGCATGTTCAACTCGGCCACCCTTTTAATATATCATTCTTGCCACTCACAATTGTGGTGTGTAAGAGTCTCTCAAAATCGATAATTTTAAGTAGTAGCACTTTAAAGTTTAAAAGGAATAAAACGTTATTGCGTTTTGCCACGTGTACCGTATTTTCCCGACTATAGTCCGCAGGGGCCAAATTCAGCTGAAAAAGGGAGATTTTCGTTGGATAGTCCGCACCCGATGCATAGTCTGGACGCAGTGCATGGTTTGCACGTAATTACTAGAGCGAACGTACAGATTATCATACATGCTACAACTTAACAAATGCATGCTGTATTAGCTAACAAAGGAGCTTGTATCGTATATAAATCTCCATTAATATACTCAGTTATCCATAAAATTCTTCACGTCATCTGACAGTGAACGATATAGAAAAATGCAAAACATTGTATAGTCTGCACCTGAAGATAATCCGCACCGGCCAAAATTGAAACTCTTAAACACGTATAGTCCGTGGACTATACACCGGAAAATACGGTAATTGTACTCGCATTGACTTGCGTTTTCGAGTGTGCCTCTGTCAGATGAGGCATACAAATTAAGCGCTGCGTCATTGCTATCTACTGGGATGCTGGGCGTCGTCACACGTGCTCTCGGGAACCCTTGCCTAGAGAACAAGAACCGAAACTCCCAAGAGACTGCGACTCTTGGTGCTAAGCTTTGCGCTCCGTCTAGTCTCCTAAGGTCTGCCACTCTGGAAATACTAAGCACGCTTCGAGCCTATGTAGTCTGAAAATGTGACCCTAGGGCGAATGTTCCTCTCCAATTCAGGTTACGCGTGTGCGCTCCTGCGGCCGCGCGCTTCGTAATTACCGCGTTCGGAATCGCCTTGTTTACGCGCCGGACGTGAATGGCGGTATTTCGACGGAGAAAAGGGAGCCGTGTTTATTGCGCTGCGAAAATAAACCTGGCATCGCGGAACACTGCGACTCCACCGTCATGCGTTGCGCTAGCTATTTAGACAGGCGGTGGATTCTGGTATTGTTAATCATAAAACGGTATCCCCTTTTTGTCAGAGAGCGCTACTTCTCTCTCTCTCACTTTGTAGGCTCTGTATTCCGCTATGTTTGTCAGTAAACATGCGTTAAAATTGCTTGCAGCTTTTCAAAAAAAAAAAAAAGGTTAACTTTGGCATCTTATCGCAATGTTCGCATTACGTATTAACACGAGCCTTGGTAGTGCTAAAAATATTTTCGTGACTTTCATTGCATTACTTGGTGGTTAAGAAGCACATAATACTCACGTAAGAAATTAAATGGCACGAGCTGTGCGTAATGTACATTTAGAACTGCGGAGTTTGTCTTGAAATTGCTTAAAACGCGATGTTTTATAGTTTCTGTCCTAAGGAAGAAAGTTTCCTATCTATTACAGGAGATATTGAAATTATAAAGCGCAATGGGACACACGCAGACATGAAGTAGACAGAACAACTCTATACTCACAACTGGGGTGCAATATGTTGAGCCGACTGGCCCACCTAAATATTTTAGTATATTTTATTACAGGACACATTTTGGAGTTATATGTAGAGGAATCAAAGCGAGCGCATTTCTGTCTGTGTCGAGTATGGAGGAACTTAGAACCAAGGGAAACTAGGTTTTAGAAAAGTTTCTTTCGTGCTCAGCTATTAGTGGTCTTAAAATAAACACTAAAATCTAAAGGAATTGTTATAGACCTGTAAATAACCTTGTTAAGAATAATTAGGATCTAAGGATTGGTACCGACCGGATTTAAATAGTCAAACAACAAAAAACGCTACGTGTCATTTGTTCAGAACATATTCAATGAGATGCTCACATAAAATAGATAGTTAAGAAACTATAAAATGTTTATAGAACACTATGACACTGTCGTTCTTCGTTGCCTGTAAATATTGATGTTTAATTTTATTGCGCTCTGTTTAGCTCGCAAATTAACTATTGTCATTTGATTTGGGGTACAAAGGCTAAATGTAATATTAACAAACTTACGATCCTCCAAAAGAAAATGCTGCGTTTTATTGCAAACCTGCCTTACGACACTCATACCGAACCATTATCTTCTATATTCAACGTCATAGAATTTGCTAGTGTATACGAGTACCGTTTGGAATGTTCTTATTTGTTTTCAATTGATTATAGTTTATTTCTTTTTTGTCTAATTGATCCCAACTGACAAAACGTGAATCTTCTATCCATATACGATGCAGAGAGTTCTGAAATGTGCCTCATCTTCGTACTAATTACGCACTGCAGTCAATTGCTCATAACCTGTTTAGATTGCTTAACCAGTCTATTTCACACCGCATTGATATTAACTGTTTAACAAAAAAGGATGTTCCCGTGTGTTTTGTTCAGACAAAAGTTTATCGTATAGCCTTTTTTCATTACCATGCCCTGTAAGTGTGGGGTCTCCATACCCAGCCAAACTACCTTGGGGAAGCTATTTGTCTCGGTGCGCTCAGCGAAATAGTCCTGAAAGAATCAAGTTCAATTTCAAGTCGCACACAGCTGAAGAAACGCAGAGCAAAGCGTGTCTCGAGACTCTTTTTATCACTGCACAGCCAGTGGGATTGCGATACTTGCGAACCAAAACGCCCGAAAAGAGATAGCAGAGCAAGAAAGTGCATACGTAGTAATCCACGACTTGCGATGCTTTATTCATACCAGTGAATATAGCTGCTTTTAGACGTCCATTGCATCGCCCGATCTGGACCACATGGAGGTGTGCACGTTCAAAAGCCGCAGAAGTATGGCGTTTTATAGCGAAAAAACGTGGCATGCGTATTGTCGTCTACTTAGGTTTTTTTTTTTTTTCGGACGTTAGCAAAGCATTTGATGGTGTTTGCCATTGTATTTTACTGGCAAAGCTTTCAGTGTTAGGTTTACGTGGTTCTTTCTTGCGTCTGCTGGAGAACCTTCTACGAGATAGGCGTCACTGTGTCTCTGTTGGGCAGTTTCAAAGCGACTTTTCTCTTATCCAGGCTGGTGTCCCACAGAGTTCGATTTTAAGACCGCTTTTGTTTAATATTTATGTTTTGCCAATTTCTTTATTCCAGCTTGCCGATGATACTGTTCTGTTAGCCAGAGCGACCAACTATTTAGAAGCTATCTCTGCTTTACAATCTGCGGCTATTAAAGCTATGGACTGGTTGGCAGCTAATTTAATTTTAGTTAATGTTTCTAAAACTGAACTTATTTGTTTCCACAGCCCTCTAAAAAGGTTTCTCTAGCTTATTCTTTATTGTTGCATACGACAGATTGTTTGCCTTGCGATTGTGTACCTGTAAAATATACATCTTCTGTAAAATATCTTGGCGTGTGCTTTTGACAGTGACCTTGCATGGAATTCTCATCTTTTGCATGTTTGCAAGAAACTTCGTGCAGTATGTTGTATGTTGTATAATATCCGATATTTTATGCCTCTTTCGGTCCAAAAAGTTGTTGTTCATGCTTTTGTATATAGTGTGCTTTGGTATGGTATAACTGTTTACGGTCATTGTGCTATTCGCTGGCAAGATAGAATTAACTGCCTTTTACTTTCTTTGTTAAAAAAATATTTTATATGACCTGTGTCTAGAGAAGGATGTCGATGTATTTAAAATATTGGGTTTTCCTAATTTTTGCTCGCTTCTGATAGAAACTATTCTTCACAGGCGCTATCGGGCTAGCCAATTTAAAACCTTGAACATTCCATCGCGTTATCTTAGACCCAAATACCCTATTGTATACCTCGATGCTCAACAAAATTTGGAGAACGAATTCATAAGTATTACATGCTAGCAATACTCAACAAATGTCCTTTTGAAGTTCATAATATAAAGACAAAACACAAGATTAAAGAAGCCTTGAAAAGTATTAGTTTCTAATATTGTTTATTGAATGTTATGTTTTGTTCGTGTGTCTCATTTTTTGCTGACTATATTTGTGCGGTTTCGTCTCACTGACTGCCAGGCGCTGCCAGACAAGCCCGATGTGGCTTTTGCAGGCCTGGTTTTGTACCTTTTTCTTTTCAAGTAATACAATTATTATTATATATTATTATTATTATTAACTCGCGAAATTTCGTTCACATTTTTGTTGTTACTTGCTGTCAGGCACGTGCCGAATGCGAACGTTCCAAACATTCACATAACGTCACCCTCATATGCATAATGCACAGAGGTTTATATGTTTCATCACACACACACACACACACATTGAGAAAAAAATTGGTGGGTTAAAGTCATGCAAATACCTTCTACACTGGAAGTTCCAAGATGTGGAGTCTCAGGCATTGTTTTATCTACACTAGGGGTTCTCACCACAGATGTTTCGGGGACCCCTTCTGGATCGGCCGATGTGATGAGGGACCCCATCTGCCGGGGGGCGGGGTGTGGTATTGAACGATTGAAATGACAAAATATTCAATGAAGAAAACAGAATGCATGCAAACCAACTTTGCAGCCTTGCAGCAGAAAATATTCAGGTCCACTCACTCAGTGCGAGCAAGTTTTGTTCATTTAGCTTGGTTGCTACATCAGTCATTAATAAATCAATCAAGCACCAATAAAAAAAAATGTTAGTGCTCGGCTTGAGTGATGGCTTAAGGATTCAGGGACCCCTAGAAGGCCTTCAGGGAACCCCAAAGGGTCCGCGGACCCCCATTTGAAAACCACCCATCTAGACTACCTCGCAATAACACAAAATGGCAATGAATGCTTGCCAACTACTCCGTCTCCTGTCTTTGTATCACTATAAATAGTTTCACTTGGACCTCCGCTAACAATCGTTATGCGTCCGCTTGAAGCCCGTCCGCTGTTGAAAAAATAGGGCGTCGCTTGCTCTGCGATATTTAATTCATTCGAGAACGGAGGAAGTGCAGCTCAATGCCTTTTGAGCATGATGACATCGTGACGTAACAAAAAAAGGTACGTCTATGACACTGTACAAAAAAGGTAATATAACAGAAAGATATTCTAAGTCATCGACATGTAGCTGGCTAGAAGCGAGGGGGACTTTGCTCCAGGTCGCGCTCCTGCATCTTGCGAGGAGGCAATCATTCCGTATACCTTGTTTAATTCGCGACTGATCGCGACGACAAGGGTCGGCGAAAACGCCAGTTTTTAGGATGAATAAATGCAAAAATAAAGGTGTCGTCTCAGTAAGCAGCTTTTATCTATTTAGTTTGTACGTAGCAGTTTGAGTTGGGTGAGATAGCTTAGCGGCGGTGGTTTCCCATGAGCACATCACACTCAGCTCACCAATTACATAATAATTTGCGCAAAACGTTCACGACATACCACATTCTAAGAAATCCAGTGTATCTACTCTACTGCAAAGCACCTGAAAAAGTCTATCGCTGCAGGATACGATGCGATCTCGGCGAATGATAAGGCGCCAAATATGTTTAGACCTAAAAGGACAGTCAGCGTTGTTGCACTTAGCATTATAGGTTTCACGTGCTTACGTCACTCTCAGTGTCTCAGAGCAAACTTTCTTTTCTTTGTGCATCAACCTTGATATTACCCAAGGTCTCTCAGTGGCTTGTAGGAATTTGGCTTTTATTTATTCGGTTCTTCGTGTCTTAAAACGACCGAAGTCTTTGTATGAGGCACTAAAGTACAAAATATAGCATGCTCAGAAACAGTTATACATTATAACAACAAGAATACAGCCACGCATACAATCTTGTAAAAAAAAAGTGCAAAAACGATTTGGCAGTCAGGTACACAAGAGTGTCTCAACTTCACGCTTATAATGTTCGTAATTAGGAAAAAACTATCTACAGAGTTGGAGGGCATGGCATTAAACGTTTGTTGAATGCGGGTACCAGGGCATAGCTTCGCTTGATGAAAACAATGAAATGGACAGGCATGTCTGCTAACATGGTTAGGTGCGTGGAAATTTACGGTACGTAACATAGCACAATCAGGTTTACCCTGAATCATTCTATTTAAAAATAATACGTCTTGCACGACTCTTCTGCTTGCTGAAGTTTGTGAGTTGAGATTTCTAAGAATGTATGCATAATCATAAAAACACTTTTTATAATAAAAATACCGAGCATAAATAGTACAAATGAGCCTTCCCTGAACATGTTCCATTTATTTTGATTTGGATAACGTAAGATGGTTACAAGCAACACTGGCGAAATCAGTCCTAGAAAGAATGGGGTTACAAGAAAGACGAATAATACAAAAGGGATTTGTGAACTCCTTCGTCAAACAATAAATTATGCCGAAGAGCTTAAAAGAAGAGTTAACAATCTGCGATACATAGAAAGGAAATAGAATGCTGACTATAAAAGTAAAGACAAGGTCATGAACTGTGGTGGCGCGAAAAACAGTTGTACCATGAACGTAGTCGTTAGATATCAGTTGCCGTCTACTATACATTGATGAAATCTTGGTTTTATTAGACTGGTAATTAAACTATTAGACAAACACCACTCGTGCACACGTGACTCATCGTCATGTGAATATTCACAATCAGCGAGAGACAAAATGAAAAGGGAGCTTCGAATTATCAGCGAATAACCACTTAGAATTTTTGATGCACATTTCAATGTCAGTCAATAAAAATCATGAACAATCGTTGTCCCAAATAAGAACCCTGGGGGACACCGGACGTGGGAGCAAAGCGTACTGAGAAGACTGTTTCAAAATTCTCACACTGCTTCTGCGGTTTTTTAGGCAAGATTGGAACCATCTAATAAGGACTGAGACACCACCACACAAAGAAAGTTTGTGTAAAAGCAGCTTGGGGTTTATTTTGCTGAAAGATTTTTACATGTCGAAATAAACTGTGCCGACTTGACTATGGGTGAGAACAAATTGAGCATAGAAATGAAGAAATTAAAAAAAAAGTAGTTTCCAGAGAACGAACTTTCAAGAAGCCATGTTCTAGTGGCACAGGCAGGTATGAATACGAATTTTGAAAACCTTAAAAAAGAACATAGCATAGAAACTGGACTATAGTTGTCAACCGCTCAAGCATCCCCGCTTTTGTGCACAGACTCTACGACCGACGTTTTCCAGGAAAACTGGAAGGAACCCAGCCGCAGAGAAAGAGTTAAATTTGTGTTCAAGTACAGGCGCAAATAATTCGGCACAGCCCTTGACGATGAAACTTGGTACCCGGTCAATGCACACCGATAATTCTGGTTTTAGTTTCGTTATCGCCTCAAATATTTCAACCGTATCTATACTCGGGATATTCAAAATATTTTGTACATCAAATTTATTGGACGAGGAAGTGCCTTAACATATCTCTGGAATAACATTAACGAAAGTGATCTGCGAAAACATCTGCAACTTTTTAGGCCACGGGACGTATATCCCATTTCCCTTCCGCAACGATATACCGTTCGCTCGATCCTTCGCAGGATTTTTAACAAATCGCCAGAACTTGTATGGCCTCCGGAACAAACTGTCTTAGACTTGCACTTGGTGAGCACGTTTGTATTTAGCAAAAAATTGTTTTAGGAGCGTTCTGCAAAATTGAAATTTGTGTTCAATAAATTCGCACCTGTTGATATCAAAAGTTTTTGAAACTACTTCTTTTTGCGCGTTTATAACGTAATTTCTTGAAAACCCTGTCGGGTACTTTGAGAACTTAATAATAAGCTGAGATATAAAAATATCAGTGCCCTTCCTGACTGTTAAAATCAGGTTTTCTGTGGCGGTATCAACACAGTTATCGATGAGAACCATTAACCAATCGTAAGCTTGACAATATGTATACAAGCCTAGGTAGTCACCAGTAATATTGGAATAACGGAAATAACTCTCCCGAGCACGCATTCTTTCTTTAAAAAAAAAGAGAAAGACACACGAAAGGATGGGTGAAAAGCATCAGCACAAACGAGTGTATCGTTCACTGCAGTTAGATCATCAATGCCACCCCATACCATCAGTACGAACAAGCGTATCGCTTACCGCAGTTAGATAATCAATACCGCTTAATGCAGTTAAATTATAAATGCTACCTGCCACGTGTGAATAGTGAAACGTAGATGCTCTGGCGGTAAGCGATACGCTTTTTCGTGCTGATGGTATGGGGTGGTAACAAAAACGTTTAGAAAACCAAGGTGCATATTGAGAGGATGTTACAACGTAGCTTAGGGCATGGAGTTCAGAAAACGAGTCCAGAGAAGCAGACGGCGACGGAATAATGCCACGGCGACATCTAAGCCCAATCATGAGAGCATGAAGGGGAATTATGAACTCGTCCTTTATTTACATATGTGCGTTCAATACTGCGTGGTTGTAAGCCCGCGATGCATTCCTGTCTAACGAGTTGCCTCTTTTCTATCACTCACGCGATCCGTCAAGTGTAATAAACGAAGCTTTGACTTAGACGCAATCGCCTGATTTTCATAACGCAACATGGAAACACCAATCAATGCATATACCGGTGCGAACTTGAGACGAAGCCAGGGAAAATAAACATGCGAAAAATTTTCCGCAAATAACCGGCGTCCGCCTTTGTCTCTAGAAGCGAGTGTTACATTAGACATAGAAACGAAAGTTTGTTCGTATAGCCAGCGACCTTATAAAGATGAGTAGGAATGATTAGTTGGCATAGTGATACGAACTCTTTTGGAGTCCTTATCGAAATGCCGAAATTAAAAATGCCGAATTGTGAAATGGTTGAACATCGGATCGCCGAAAAATCAAAACGCCAAAAAATAAGAATACCGAAAAATAAAAAAAAGTGCCGAAATTTCAAAACACCTAAACGCGTGAATGGTTCCATGTCTTATCATGAATTTTTTGGCGATCAGACATATATCAGCTGAGTTTACACGTTTCTGTTGTGGTTGATGTAATCCTTTATTCTTTCAAACGACACTCAGATATCAACTTCATGTTATGCACACCACATTGTAGTACTACATGGCTATTAGTGTAAGTTTTCGTGTTTGTTGTCCCTAGTGAATATCAGCCAGAAAAGGGAAATCTGGTTGGTGCAGCAGTGTGCAACATTAGTATTTTAATACGGAAGCATTAACTGTCCCATGGAGCGGAGCCGGCGTTACCTGATGTCTGTAGCAGCGACAGACGGCACCTGAATACCCATTGGCTGAGCGAAAGGGCACCTAAGTTCCCATTGGCTGAGCGAAACGACATGTAAATTCCCATTGGCTGAACGAAAAGAGCACAAATATTTCCAATGGCTACAAAGCGGACGCGCCTCAGAAATAGAACACAAAGAAAAGTACAGCAACGCAGATGCATCGTCACGAAAGCCGGCGGGGCGCTCAAGGTGAAAGCGGACGCGCCGCAGAAATAAAGCAATAAGAAAAACACAGCAACGCAGATACTTCGTCACGGAAGCCATCGTGACGCCGGCGAGGTTCATCGCGCCTGCGCAGTGGGGAGCGTGATGTCACCGCCGGAACGCCGCGTGAAAAAGGAAGACGTGACGCGCTGCTTGTAGGAAAGCGCTGTAGGCTTTCGCATTCTTATACGTAAGGAGTCTTAAGTGTCTCTGACAAATGTTTAATGCGAAAGCATAAGCTTTCTCATGGAGCGAAGCCGGTGAAGTCGGCGAAAACGGTAATTACATTCTCAAGGGCTGGTCGTTGTCTGTAGAAGCGAAACGGCACGTAAATTCCCATTGGCTGAGCGTCATCTGTAGCAGCGAAACGGTACCTGAATTTCTATTGGCTGCAAAAAAAAAGATATAAAAAACTTTTTCGCAGCAAGTGTACGAAAATAAAATTTTGTACATTTCGGTCTGGTTGGGAACAGAGCCCAGAAGACAAGATGGGTATGGAACTCTGAAGCTGCGGTTCAGAGTCCCATACCCATCTTGTGACTTAAAATAGTGGTTGCGGGTTATTTGATGCTTTATCATCAGTTACAATAAACGCATTTCCGTCCTCCACAACTGTTAAAACACTTCGCGACAGAGCAAAGCAATGTTACCTGAACTTCCTAACACCGAATCTAATGCTGAAGAAGTCGCACTTTTGAATCATGGAGATCGGCAGTTGCCTCTGTTCTGCACAAGCACCAAGTTGGATGCGCCCACAACAATATCGGAGAACCAGGGTACCGTTACTCTAAACGTAGCTCATTTAGTGGTTCTAGCAGTGCCTAGTGCGTGCGTCATGCTTTTGAATTCCCACACGTAAAACAGGTTTAAATGTCTCTGCCACACTTTTTTTTGTGGTTTACAAACGGAAATGGCGAGGCCGCAGTTATTGTATGTGCCCGAAAGGAAAAGCAAAACTTAGCTCCGACTGTGTGTCCGTGTATGTGATTGACAAACAAAACAAAAAGGTACAGGCACTACTGGGGGTGTGAAAAACGAAATGAGTGCATCGCCGGACTGACAGCAAATGATGTCCACGAAATTTTTTTGAAGACAATGCCCTATCGTAGTCACAACCAGGTTCTCCATGCGCGAGAGGAATCAGGTGCGGTTCTTCAAGCGCGAGAAAAGATGAAGGTTCTTGCGGAATGCTGAGGTGAGGCTCCCGTCAATATTCTACAGCAAGTCACGGCAAGTGTTGCAGCGTCTTCGAGGCAGCTCGTATTCCAAGCAGCGAAGTCATGCACAGCTTGTGAGACGAAACAGAAACGCGAACTGCCCATGCGAGCCGTCTGCTGCATCGGAGATCAGCATCGAAGGCGAGTTCAAAACTACCCTATAGTTGAACAGAAATTCCTGCGTTACGACTGCTCACGTGGAACTCGTCTCCTATTTGTTTGTTTGTTTTATGAACAATAAGCTAAAGCATTTCAACGACGCTAAAATGTTGTTGATGGATGGGCTTTGTGCGAGTAATTGCACACAATCCATCAGTTTAACACTAATTAACAATATATCCCTCTCAAACGTCACAGGACAAGACAAATGTGTCTTCTGGTTCCTCACGTGAATCCGGAGGGTTAATATTGAACGTCATATTTTGATATTTTAAATCTTTGTGGATGTATGGTTCAACCAAATCAATTTTCGTTTTTTTCTTTTTTTTTCGGCAGATTGATTTTTTACCGCTTTGGATTTCGAGGCATTTTAAGTTTTCGGTGTTTTGATTTTCGGCGCTTCGATAATTCGACATTTTAATTTGCGGGCTTTTGAATGCCTCGGAGAATTTTCAGATGAATTTTCCTCGTTCTTCGTCACCGATTATCAGTGCCCGTGACCCGGGTTCTCGACAAGATCATGGCTTCTTTTGTAGCCTGCAGTATCTTGCACATGTCACATGTGTCTATGTGAAGATGTAGCTTGCCACTCCAAGGATGGCTTGAAACGTTTCTTTGGCAGACTGAAACTCATTCCCCGCCCACTTTCTGTCGGAACCAGGAAATATAAGGGCTCTATATTTGTTTGATATATCCGTACGAAGAATATTCGCCCTCGCGCATGCAAACTAGCTTATTACATATGCAAAAGCTGACTACATATAGGCTTCCTGACTGGACACATCGGAACTAGGAAGGCGGCCTCATTTTGCTGCTCTCCAAGCATAGCTGGGCACATCGGAAATAGGAAGGCGCCCGCCTTTTGCTGTTCTCCAAGCATAGATTACATTTGAGAGTCGATCTGATGTACTCGATCATCCCGCGAGGACTCGGAGCGTGAGGCTGTAACTATAAGTGGACTGCTTGCTCAACTTAGGCGTTCAATCAGCCCATACAAGAGGCCGGAGCTTTCGTTACGCCGCAAAGCACTAGAAGTAGTCGATTTCGGTTCAGGAAATGCCGGTAGCTGAGCGTGGGTGCTGGTGCTGACTAAAAGTAGTCTCCGTTTGACCGTCTGCGTTCTTCTCTTTTCTGACTTGTTTGTGAACGATGCCGAGGCAAGGAAACAATAAACCTGAAAATAAGGAATCCAACTCTCTCGGCAGAAGTGGCAGAAGTCGGAGAGCTAGGAAACTCGAGGAAAGAAAATATGTATGTGCAAATAGATGGGACAAGCTTCTTTATGATAACTTGGTGGAGGGGGAGGGGGGAGGGGGAGATTAGCCACCATGGATACAAATGCGATGTCTCGCGAGCTGCATCTAGGTCACTGTTGTGCAGCGCTGGGCAGTATGGCGATACAGGTGTATCACGATAGTATTTCAACGATACATTTGAGTTTCTGTATCTTTGTATTGGGTTACATTTGAGTATATTCAGCTGTATTGAGATACATTTGAAAGCTGTATTTTTATTTCAACAGAGAAGTACATTTACGATGTATAGTTGTGTAGCAATACTCTGCGAGGCGTAGGTATCTCGTTATTTCTGTTGTGTAAAATCAACAGTTGGATTTTTACGCTAAACTAAAAACAACCTTCTTGGTAAAAATAACCCATACTTCTCACAACAAGGGTGGGAGTAACAGTAGGAAGCTAAGTATGTAAAAAAAGAAAACACGAAAAAAGTGCTACAAAGAAGATTGCTTTTATGAATAGCAGAAGGTGTTCCTCCAGAAAGCCCTTCATTCTTTTCACTTTAGCGTAGCAAATAAGGAAAAAAAGCGTGTGGAAAAGAGAGAACCACCAATCATGGACAGTATAGAACTTGCAAGACCTGCTTTTCCTCTTATGTTGCAACAGGTTTTGTGCAGAATCGAATGATTTACTGTCTCTAGACAGGTTTGGTTCTTTTGCTAAATCTTTCCCCCCTGGGGGACTAAGAAGCACTTAGACGGCAGTTTGAGACGCACCCTCACAACAAAATGGGGTTCATTTCGGGCTGACGCCTTTTTTGAAGATTGTCATGCAGATGTTGGTTCCATTGCAAATATGGGTCACTAGGGGTGATAATATTGTTTTAGCGGCATTCGGGGTGCTCACAGGCCTGCAGGGCTCTGGGAATGATCGCTGCGAATAGAGGAAGAGTCTGAGGTAAGGGGGATGCATAAACTGGCTCAAAGAAAGGGAAACAAAAACCTGGCAACTACATTCGCCACGAACCTGAACCCTTCTCATTTTCCACCATTTGGGAAATAATGCATTGATGTATATGTACCTATTTCTTCGCCCTTTTCGCAGAAATATAAAAAAATAACACGATACCTAAGTATATATATATATATCTTAGCATTTGTATATTGGCCTTAAAATACACGTGTCGCGATATTATTATTCAAGAACATCCTTTGCAATATTGCTGCACAAACCTGCTGTAGCTCCTTGGAGGTAGCAATATCAAGTGCTCTTATACGAAGCAATATTTGCGCACGTTCGTGCCACGAAACGCCGCATCAAACCGAAAACACTCAAACCGGGAATATTAAAACCACAAACGTATGGAATGGCTGAAGGCTTGGGGGATATCTTTTGTTCCAAAAAGTGTAAAACAGCCAGGCACAAATCATGACAGTCTAGAAAAAAAGTTCGTATTACCGTATTATCGCGGTGCAGTAAAATAGGAAATATGTTTATAAACAAATATCACATACGCAGGGTCCAGAAGAAACATCTGCGATTACGTACGTTTTTCTTTTAAATATTAATTAGCATGTATGTACGATAAAATATCAGCCTATAACTGCTCCCTTCAGCCATAAAAAGCGTGTTTATTATGTTGAAACTAAATTCAGTTACTGCAACATCATCACACCGGAAAAAATAGAACAATGGACTGTTTATCTTTCGTATTAGGTTGGAGGGATACAACGGCTATTTGCGACATAATCAATCCAGAGCTTAACCAAAACTGACCCGATTTGTTTTCAGGCAGAAAAGAGGCGCCGCTAAAAACAAACAAAAAATGTATTATTTTAGCGAAATTAGAACATTAATTTTTGTTTCAGAAAATTTTTGTGAACAATATTTCTTCTCAGCAACCTTAAAAAAAAAAAACTAAAAAACACACACACACACACACACACTTGTGTTAGTTAGCCTCATTGGGATCTACCTTAACTAGTATTTGCAAACACGAAGTACTTACTAAGCGCACATGTTTTATGCTTTCTGAATTTTTTTTTTTTCATTATTACGCTCGTTAGCCGCGTTGGCGCTGCAAGGGGGAAACATAAGCGCGCTGCTCTCCGTTGCGGAACTTCTATTATATAAGCCGTCGACGCCAATCTTGTTGCATTTGGGTCCTTCACTTTCTTAGGGTTACCCAAATATTGGGGACCCCTACTCTAAAACTCTCTACTGATTGGTCGCAGATATCGACTTCCTGCTAGCCGGCCAATGCAAAGCGCCGTTCTGCGCCACGCTGCGTACGCTGCGCTTAAAGTCGGAGTACAACAGAGCCTTAAATTAACGGGAAAATGTACGGCAGGGTGGTCACGTGACAAGACGTCACGGGGCAAAGTTGTAGTGTCGCATGATGTTGTGGGGTAAAGTTTTCTTCAGTGATAAAATTTCGCTTCACGTAACGTATACGCTCATACTGCACAACGATATATCAGTTTTTCCGCAAAATCAAGTGGGTAAGGTTTCCGTGACATCAAGTAGCGTGAAGTCAATTTTCTCACTAAATTTAGCTGAAAATCGCTCAGACGGACTGACAAGCGTCCGGTACGATACTCGGTGTCAACTATTTCGTGCTACATTAGCGAGATCAGCGTAACGTTCACAGTGCTTTCACCGCAACCCCGCGCTGCGGTGAAAATACTTGGATTTATCTTGCGTCTTATATTCGCACGCGTACCTAGCTTTCACAAAGTTGGAGTACTGTTGAAGCTACACTAGCCTTTGTGACGTAGCACCACAAAATAGTTGACGCTGGGAATAAGTCTAAAACAAAAAAAAAAGTTAAAACGTTTTTTTTTATTGGTTGGCATTTATACGTTGATAAGGCGGGCTCTTTTATCGCCGGAAGCGGTGTCGAGACAGATAACACGCGCGTCATGTGCTTTGGCAGAGTTGGAGCATTGCTAAGTAGGCTAGCCTTGAAAATGAAGCACAAAGGTGTTGACGCCAAGTGTGCAAGTTGGCAAGAAAGGCTCCTGGGCGCTGCTATTTTGAGCGATGATGGTGCCCCGCGTAACTTTTCCGTTATGTTGAGTCGCTCTAGGGGCACTCCATTGGAGTGCGCGAGGAAGTGTTGTACTCGTTCCTCAAAAAAAGGAACGAAAGGTCATTCCTCGTTTCTTCTGATTTTTGAAACGCGTTCCCGTTACAAGCTCCATATGTGAAAAGGAACTCGTTCCTGTTAAAGTTAAAAACAAATGGAACGTCGTTGCATATACGTTACATTTGTATTTTTCTGATTACCATATTTATTAGATCGAGGAAAAAAGTTGTCTTTATCTATCCCATCAAGCATAGGAACATAGGAATTTGAATGCCGTGATGGAAGGGCACCAGGATAAGAAAGCAAGCGAAAGCAGGGTTTCATTTGTTGATATATTCACCTTTAAAAATCTTAGCTTTTAACCATATTCATGTTCGTGGCGGGCGATTCAGACGAGCCAAATATACTGTTACTCCACATTGCACGAGCGTTTTACAACAACCTCACACGTCTCAATCTAACGGAGTCCCTTGTTTGAACTTAACATCAGTTGCTTCTCGACGTTGCTGTCCACAAGAGGAGCGAGTGAAGAAGAGGTTAGGGCCTTTGGAAGGTAAGCCTTAAAAGCTACAAGTCCTTCTTGAAGATTGGAATCGTTGTGCAGTTTGAAGGTGGAGGACGAGAGAAAAATAAATAAAGGTTAATTTTTTGTACCTTTTAAGAGACCAATGTTCCGGATACATGGCTTTGTTCGATTTCTGGTAACCTGTTCTTTTGTTGCAACTGCAGGTCTTTTTGTGGAAGTTTAGTGATGTCTGCAGAAGGCCTTGGATTTCGGGGTGTATGAGGATTCCTGAACGCAAAGAAAGTAGCGTTTAAGTGACCAATGCTCGGAATACAAGGGTGTGTTCGACATCTGGTTCGACATCTCTGTACTTTCACGTTTTCATCTCTTTAGTTCAGGATTGCCCTATCCTAGCGCGGGATTTCGTCTGAAGATTGCCAGCGATCTACCCTCCTGAATGGTCACTTAACGATACCCCTAATTGTCGAACGGATTGGTTAGAACTATAGGATTACAGGGTTTCGAATAAAGCCGCTAAATTCCGAAAAGAGAGCGCCGAAACCGTTTGGTAAAAATTGTGGAAAGTTGCCCCAAAACCTGTCAACGAATTTGTGGCCATGAATTTGGGGTTTTGGAGGAAGGCCTAAGCCTCCGAAATTGATCTGCCCTTGAACAAGAAAAGACCGAGGTTAATGAAATCTGTATCTATTGCTTTGTTTTTCATTGATCCGAAGCACAGTCTCCACTGGACTGTACCCGAGGCTGTTCTTTCTTTAAAACCGCACCCCTTATCTTGTTCACCTCGAAGTTGAAGAAGCACACACCTCAAATATACGGAACTTACAGTTATAAATTATACAAAAAGTAAGCCGATGGACCATACTTGCGAGTGCCTATGTAGCACTAGGTCCTTAAATTACTTGTTCTGGAATCTTTTTCTCACGTTATGTGAAAGTTTTCCCTAGGGGCAAATTGAAGCACCGCGGGCGCGCTGGCGTCTCTAGGCTTCGACTAATCAGATTTCTAGGATAACCGAACGAATGGACGAGGGTTCTGAGAAGCCGCCATGAAAAAATAATCGCCGTATGCGTCTATTTTTTCATAAAATCTCACGAACCCGTAGAAAGGATTCACGATGGTGAACTAATTGTATACTTCAGTTCTAGGGGCTTTCATCATTTTGGAATAATTCAAACGTCTCGTGAATTGTGGTGCGTCTGCTTAAAAAAAAATAACATCAAAGCATTTAAAAGTATGTTTTAATATTCATGTTTTTTTTTGCAAGTACATCGATCAGCGCCACTTGTGACAAAAATCGTTAGGGCAGGAACCACTGACCTTTGCTGACCAGTAATTAAATTATCTAGGTAAGGACCATTGTAATATTTATGGTCTGAAACGTCACCGAACTGTCTTCGTTAGAATTTACCAGTCGTCTCACGTGACACTGGTTTGTTGACATTATTATAATAATCCCGCGGTGTGAAGCAATGAACCATCGCTTCAGACGGCGGGATTATTATAATAATATCAACATAATTTATCGAGGTAAAAATGAAAATTTCCCGTCTGTTAATGTTTTAACTGCACTGTCGCAACGAATGTCTTGCCTTTCTCCCGAACACAAGACACAGGGTTTAAATTCATGTATTTTTTCTTTTCTAAACACAATTTGTATAAAAAAGGTAGCGCGCAAAGAAGTTGATGAAGGTTTAACATTTGAGTCAAAACGCCTAGACAGGGGGGAAAGGAAGGACGACACAGCTGACTTTGTGTTGTGCCGTCCTTCATTTCTCCCCTGTCTGGGAGTTTTGTCTAAAATGTTACAATTTGTTTATTTCTCAACACCCGCGTTTGTTATCATTATTTCTGAAACGTCTTTGATGTAGACTCATTCTCTAGTCCAGAAAAAAGAAAGTATGTTGCGCGCATCGTTCTTACGCTGCGCGAAGTAGTTCTTAAAATATTTAGTTGTAGGGGAAAAGAAACAATTTTTTGGGGGGCACTTCGAGCGCACACGTCTTTAACCAAATAACGTATAGCGACTTTGAGATGCACCCGAGTACATCTTAACTCACCTCATAAAAGGACATGTTAGTAAACGCTCCATGAGAAGCCAGACCTTATGTTTTACTATCAATCTTTGGACAAATTAACTCAGTGTACTTTTTGTTCAAAGGCAGGCGAGAATATACATCACCCGAAGGAGCCAAGCAAGCAGGGAGAAAGGTGCCTCGTAATGGGCATCATCGTCTTTGTGAGTTTGCTGTCAATTAATCAATCAACCAACGAATCATGCACAGTAAATCCGCCGCGATCCTGCGCTTTTTTTTGTGTGTGTGTGCGCGCGATTGGTTTTTTCGGTCAGTGCAAACCCAAGAAGACATCAAGCGCCGTGGTAATGCAGGTTTGGTTTTGCTGGATTGCATTCATTGGATCGTCATGTTGGCTTCATGCAACTGTCAAACTTATAGTGAAAAAAAAAAACAAAAAAAAAAACACACGCATCATAAAGGTTGAAGGACTCCATCACTGACTGCGTGTACATAAATGCAACGGTAGAGCATCGAGGGGAGAGGGAAAAACTCAGAAGCGCCGCCAACTTTCTCTGCTTCTTCCCCTTCTACCCAATTATAACTGTCTCGATCCGACGCGCTATGGTTGTATCTATGATTTCGCGTATGCGGACGACAGTTTTAATTAAAAATACGAGGGCTCATTTTTTATCCTTCACTATGTGGGTTAAGCGAGGTGGCAACAAAACAGAGTAGAAAGCACATAGCCAGAATTATTTCCCATTAAAGGTAAAGGCAAAAAATAAGACAAAAAGAAAGGTCGCCATCATCTAAAATATAAATATTTTGTTTGCAACCGTTATATTGGGGCACATATTGGCTCTTTCAAGAAATCGGCGGTCCCGGGCAAAAAGCTCAGAAAAAGTGAGTTTTTGAGAAGCCGCTTTTTAGACAAAACGAGATGCCACATCTCTTTGATCGGGGACCGCCAGAGCTCAAGACAAACAAATGTTTGGAGGAAGCCAATTACGAGTTAGCCTTAAGACGCACCTGGTCAAGCAGGAAACACATACCCCTTAGGCCAACTCCGGTCAGAACGGGACAATCCACATCATTCAGGCTGCAATATATATACATATATATTTTGAGATTGACATGATTAGCACTGGTTATTAAAACGTTGCTTGTGTTAGGCCTTCGTTGTCCTTGATAGAGCAAGAAGCTTCGGAGCCCGTGACGAGTTCTACTAACGGAGAATAATTAAAGAGCTACCGAAGCAACATTTGGTTTGGCTTTTTGCTGGATGATATCGGTTACAACGTAGGACTGACATTATGTGTTCAATTTAAATTTGTATAACATCTAAATAATGCTAATTAAGTCTTCGTTCTATAGAGAATAATAAAAAACCAGCGACAGTCATAAAAATATTTGTCTGACAAAATGAGTATCTGGTGGTGTGTGGTAAGGGTAATCAATGGCACGAAATGAAAGCAAAGCTTGTTTTGAACACGCGCTCAGCGGCTATGAATGTTAGTTCTCTCTTTTATCAGATACTAAATTGTAGGTCCCGCTGACCCATCAAATGCACAGTGCTGCTTTTGAGCGTTTTAATCTTGTCTCCAGCAACTGGAGACGAAATGTCATGTTAATTAATCCCAAGTTAAAAGTGTGCTAAATGTGCCCTTTTTGGAAACAACGTATACCTTAGAAATAATCCTTAAAGATTATTTCAATTTCACTAATGCTATATTAACGAAGAATTATCGTATATACCTTAGCGGCTGGACGGATGGGCGGAAAACATGCAGCGCACCACTCAAGCAAAGAGAACCATACAGGCACATTAAATTTATATTTTATACCCAGGGAATCTATTTTAGTACATTTGTTAATCGCCCTATGTCTGTGGCTTGTATTATTTATGCGAAAGGACTTAATTTTTACACATCTACCGCACTGTTCTTTGCCGACTGATTCGGTACTACTGATCACGGCTCTCGTCTTCCTAAAATCAACTTTTGGGATGACGACCAGCAGCCCGGATTGTTTTTTCGTCCAGAGGAAGGAAATCGGGAAGAAAACAAATTTGCTCTGGGGTGGGATACGCCGGAAGTGAACCCGGGAAACAAAGGGAGGGAGATTGCATTGACGTCACAGCGAGCAGGCTATCAACAACGGCTTGAATTTGGGTCAGCGAGGGTTCATCACCCTCGGAGTGCGGAAGCATCCACAACAAGCGGAACAACTACCCCGAGAAACTACACAAAGTCCCAGGCTTCCAGATGGAGAGCAGCCGACTAGGAGGAGCCACAAGTCATTTACAATGTCTTGAAGGGCCAGAACGGCGACACGGAAGGAGAAAGACGAAACATACAAAGCAAGAAAGGGGGAGCGGTGCTCCAGTTCGTTTGGGGAGTGCTCCAAGCGGAATGCTATATTGCTCAAAGTTCTGGGAAGCGTTATCTATTTCTTTCTTTTTTTGACGCTGATCGTTGCGTAACGAATGAAGATAAGAATATTAAAACTTGCTAAATGGAACGAGAGAATGCGCATCAACGAATCCCACCACTTAAACCAAATCGCCGTCGAGTTGAAAAAAAAAAAAAGGTCAACTTCCTTCATCCAAATATTTTTTTCAAACTTTGTTTTATGAACAAGCAAAGCACTACTGGAGTCCTTTCCCTTACCTTTTTTTTTATGTGTGTGTCGGGGGGGGGGGGGGGGGGGGGGAGGGCGTCAGAAAGCTGATTATATGCTGTGCTGAAGTAGTTACAATTTATATTCTATTGGGGATATTATAGGCTGATTTGTTTCTTGCCAAAAGTTAATTATAGGCTGCGTAATTAAGGGTGATTACGCATACTTACCTGCCTCTACTTAAAGTGACCATTCGATCTTGATTATTTTCTTTGTTTCTATATATGTAAAGCTCTAGGCCTCTAAGATACAAAATGACGGAGATATCAATATACTGTTCCATTAATGCACTTTCGCTCGACTGGTAATGTCAAATAAAACAAAACAAACTACAAATCCACAGGTGCTTGCATTGTAACAAGTAGAGTATTTTCCCATTCGAAAGCTAGTAATTATCAATAGCCGGTGATATTCTAAGAGATTAGGGGAAACTCCTCCCACCTCTTTCCACTTAACAGAGCAAACGGTGGAAAGGTCGCGACCTCCTCTCCAGCGTTTGCTCCGCTAAAGGAGAAAGAGGTGGGAGGAGTTTCCCTGAACTCGTAACCTATCTCCGAGCTATATAATAAAAACAACTAGAACATACAGTTAACACTAAATTTGTTTGCTTCAAAAAAAGAAAAAAAAAACAAACATAGACCAACTTTTGGAAACTAAAAGATCACCAAACGCATTAGACTTGCTGCAGGTTCCACTTTTGGCGCACGTGATTCGCAACACAGCTCGTCGTTCAAGCATTCATTAATACGAACAATTTCAACGTTCCCCCAAGTCGCATTCAAGGACGTAATGAACGAGAGACAAAAACACGCTCGAAGTGTGTCAGACCCTTAATCTGATTAGTAATAGGCTTAGCTGAGTGGAAAGTTTGCTAGCCAAGAATCCTGTCAGGGTTCCTGCCCAATAATCCACGGGGTCCTCTCCTCGGCTCGATAGTTTTGCGAACGTCAATATTGATGTTTGCCAGAAACAATCAAAGAATTCCCTTAGACTACTCAAGTTTCAGGGCACCACTTTCTTTTTCTCTTATTTTCTGGTGTGCATCTGTATTCAACTTTGCTGCGTGTTTATTATCAATCGTGATTCACAACTAAAATGAACTTGAGGGGTAGTGGTACACCGTTCAATTGAGTCCTCGTCTCTTTTCGAAAGTTAGATCAAGCTTCTTAATTGGGAGTTTAATGAGGGCGTTCACCTCACTAGTTTTCTGTCTTGGTCGATATTCGCACCGTGTCATCACGCTGCGTTGGGTAGCAGCAACACCGCCTCGATCGAATTCGAAACAATATTGACATATTTATTGGTGGACGAATGATATCGACTGCTGCTTTTTTTATTTTACTCTTTTATTCGTAATTTTCGAACACGTCAGAAAAGGCACTTGCTTACGCATCTCATGAGGTGTGTTCCCTTTCTTAGGCTTTGGGTTTCAAACCGCTGGCAGCGAATATGGTCCGGGGTTTGAGCTCACACGGACGCAACAATGACAACATACACGTACATACGACCTATAAGCGCGTCGAATTCCTATGTGGAACCATCACTTTTTTTTGTGGTCACCGACACCTTAGGAAACAAAGAGTGTGGCGACTCCCTTGCATCTCATTATTTCTCCGTGGCCAATAAAAATGTGGCATTAGCCGATGAAAACGGTGAAGAACCAATCAGAGAGCGAGAGACGTAAACATAATACTGGGTGTTCCAAGGAGCGGCCAGGCTCTTTAAATCGACCGCAAAATTCGGTTTCTTAGCCTATCGCTCTACGACTTTCTGCAGCGTTGCCCACAGACGATGCATTTTATTTGTAAAATTTGCAAAGAGCGAACTTACCTGAGGAAAAAATAAAGAAAGAAAAAGTCTTAGCTCATATGGAAATGCAGCGAAGCCACTGGTAAACAATACGGCGCCATTTCGCACGGGAGACAAGAGATGGCGCAAGCGGTCGCGGCGCCAACTGCCACCAACGAACGAGCATGCGGCGCGGAGAGCCGGCGTCTTTAGCAGACGATCGTTTCGACTCAAAAGCGACGCGCATTCCGCAGGCGGCGACAGTCGCAAAAACAAAAACAGTACCGGTAACAACAATTGTTGTTACCGCGTCTGCTTTGCAGTTCCTTAAGGAACTGCAAAGCTGACGACAACAGTACCCCCCAAAAAACCGTCAAAATATCTCGAAAAAAACATTTCTTTAAATGATTATCTGTCCATTCAATACGTTTTCTTAGTAAGGATGATAAAATAATGCATTGGCAACTGATATCAGAAAAGCTCGCGCCGCTTTTGAGTCGAAACGATCGACTGCTAAAGACGCCGGCTCTCGGCGACGTATGCTCGTTCATGATTATAATGCAATTAAAAGCAAAGGTGCAAGCGAGCTGGAAAAGAAGCTGTGTTTGGAGATTTGTGTTTGTTCTTTGTCCCTCTTGTTCCCCTTCTCCAGGGATTATTTTCGTCGTTATGCTCGTTCGTTGGCGGCAGTTGGCATCGCGACCGCTTGCGATATCTCTTGTCTCCCGTGCGAAACGGCGCCGTATTGTTTGAAGACCGGTGGCTTCGCTGCGTTTCCATAGGAGCTAAGCCTTTTTCTTTCTTTACTTTTTCCTCAGTTAAGTTCGATCTTTGGAAATTTTGCAAAACAAAACAAAAAAAAAAAGCGCAATCTGTGGGCAATGCTGCGCAAAGTCGTAGCGCGATAGGTTAAGAAACCGAATTTCGCGGTAGATTTGAAGAGCCTGGCCGCTATTCGGAACATCTGCTAGATTCCACCCTATGTTTCTTAAACTCAGTAATTATAGCCGATGATTGTCGTCAAATGTCCATCTGAGGCGCCAGGGTTGCATCCACTCAAAAGCAGCCATTGTGATGACTCATAACGATTGGCGTAGAAAGAAACCCCACAATTGTTTGCACATGGAGCGAATGAACACAGCATTCGATTAAAATAATATCTATGACGTGTATATTTTTAGTTTCGTCAATGGACATGTGGGCGTGGGAGTTTGAGAGCCTCGCCTGCATGTAGCTTAATAAAAAGTGGTGCATTGTCACGGAACTTTGCTACTGTAGAAATCGAATCATACTTTAATTTCTCTGCACGAGTGAGCATACAAGGACCTTCTGAAGACTCGCGATCCATTTCGTTCTGACCCTTTAGGCCTTTTGGTTACAATAACATTTTGTGTATTCATTGGCAACTATTAGCAAAGGTTGTTTTTTAATTATTTCTAAACATACCTTTCTTGTTTACAAAAAAAAAAAGTAGCTTGCAAACGCGGTAAAATAACGTAGCGCCATACAAGAAACGCAATATCATTGCATTGCGGACTGTCTCGCTGACTTGAGAGCAGTGTAGTTGATTCCAATTTTACTCTTGTCAGTTTTTTCTTATGTAAACGAGCTTCTTACCAGTTTGCATTTACGGACGCGGGTACAAACCCTCCAGTTTCCGAAGAACTTGTCTTTTGTTTTTGAGGGCGTGGTTTGAAGATTTGAACGGAATTTCGACAAAAAAAAAAGGGTGCCATTTCAAAGGGGTGGGTTGAAAGCTTCATTGTACAAACTTGGGTTTAAAGATTAGTCACAATGGGCCCGAACTCAATGTTTCAGGTGCTTAATCTAGGTCACCGTAGTTGAATAGAGTAAACGAGATCGAGCTTCGCCACGCTCGCGCTTCGTAAGTGCGCTTTGAATCAGGCAGGATTTTGGCTTGTGATCAGAGGTGCACGAACGATTTTTTGGCTTCAGGAGCCAGTTGCTGATGAAAAGTGTTACTTTTGTTTGGACGACGGACCGCCGATACTAACGACGGGATCGGCCGAAAAAGTGACGTCACCACGGGTTCCTGTTGTGCAATCAAAAGTGTGCACGTATACAGAAAATCTGTATGGCGAGAAGGGCGAGGCGGGTGGGGGGGGGGGGGGGGTGGTGGAAGGATAAGGGGCTTTGTTAGTTCTCTTAGCCACAGCGCGAAAGAAACAAAAACGCGCAGCGCTGTGGATGCCTCGGGCGGAACGGGGAAAAAAGAGTTCTACTAACAAAAGGCATTGCAAAAAAATAAAGGACAAAAAATGACGAAGACAGCACATGAAAAACGAAAAGTTCCTTTTTGTGGTAATTTTGATCATGTTCGAGAAGAATAAAACAAAAGTGACCGCTCCTCAAGACTCCATTTGTCCTTTTGTAGTGCTCGCTAGAAGCGGGGAACGTCCTCCGCCTTTCGAACCCGTCCGGTCCGTTGCGAGTCCCTCGAAAGATATAATATATCCCAAAGTGAATCAGGCCAGAGGAACAGAAAATAAATCCCCAGTGACGTTACACAACTCGACAAAAAAAAGAAAAAAAGAAATCTTCCGGGTTCGCCTTCCGGAAACCGGAAGTTCCGGGTCCCACCTCTTTTGTGCTTTCGCAACTTCCGATCGATACACTCCCAGACCGGAAATTCCGAAAATTGTGGATTCTCCACCCAAAGGAACAAGGAGCGGCATTTCAAATTAGACTAACTTCGCTACACTTAGGGCCAAAGACATTACAGAAGGGAGTGGGTTACATAAGTAAAATACAATAAAGACACAGCGAAGCACAGTAAAAAAAAAATACATACATTAGTTTTGGCTCTTCACAATAATAAAAAAGGTTAGTAACCGCAGTTCGGAAATGTGCGTTATTCGTTTAGATAAAGCACAGCCTTTCCAGACTCCAGCTGGAATGGAAGTGGGTCTGTGTGTTTTTTTGTTTGTTTTGTTCAAGATCCCAAGCTTTCCGTTTTGGATTGAGGTCACCGTTAACGGTTGAGGTGAAGACCAGTGTGGGTAAGATTGTATAGATAACAAAGGTTGACCTTGTGACGTCGGTGGTCGGTGGTTAGGTTGTGGGTATATAAGACATTGAGGCAAGTTTCCCTGCTTTTACCCCAGTCTCGGGTTTTCTACATCATGATCAACATCCACCAGCTCGCCTGCGCACTCACTTTTTTCATTCGTAGGTACCGTCTCTATCTGTACCACCTAACGACGGCTATTCATCGCGCTCGGCGTGAGTTGATATTACAAGCGCGCCAGGGTGGTTCGTGCCCAGTAGACTTCTGGTAATGCGCTTATTTGTCCATCTCTAATGCAAAGCGTGCTTTGTGTTCCGAGTTATACCTTTCTATGAACGTGCGTACAAGGGTCGTTTGATGAGTTTGGTAAAAAAAGCTGGTTAAACGCTTTGTTAGAAGAAAAGGTTGATGTCGTTGCTCAACATAGTCCCCATTGAGGACTCTCCACTTGGTCCAGCGAGTTTCTAAATTTTCTTTCTCTCAGAAAAAGAGCTTTTCTTAAGGGCTAGAAAATATGAACTGACGGGAGTAATGACATTCTCATTTGATGAGAACTTTTTCCGACAGAGTCAGATTTCTCAAGTTCGGGAACACGGATGAAACACACGACGCCATATAAGAAGAATGGGGTGAATGAAGAATCAACTCGAAGCCAAATTCTTCCAATTTTGCCATTGTCACGGTCAATTCGTGGGAGAGCGCGTTGTCTTGGTGAATGAACAGTCTGGTACCAACACCTCCTAGATCACAAGGTCGTAGTGCTGATAATTTTTCGTCACAGAAGAAGGCCAATCGCGGGCGGTGATTGGATACGAGCGCAGCGTCCGTTTCTCTGATTAGACTCGAGACGCTGACGCAGCCCTCGCGTCCAATCACGGCCCGCGATCGGCCTTCTTCAGTGGCGAAAAATTGACACCACTACGGCCTTGTTATCTAGGAGGTGGTGCTGGTACCCATCGAAAAAACACAGCTTTTTGTAGAGGGTTTTGTGCACACGTTATTTTGAGATGCCTATGGTCTCAGCAGTCTTGTGCACATTCACTCGACTGTCCTCCAATTAATATATTATGAATTTATTCAACAATATCCGTCGTGGTGACCTCAATTCGGCGTCCGGAGCGCGCTTCATCTTCAGGGAACGTTCTGCCACGTTTAATCCAATGAACCCAGAACTAAACAGCCTTCAACGTTGAATAAGGGTCCCCATGAACTTCATGCAACTCGGTTTTGATACGTGGACGTTAACATTTTTAAAACAAACGTGCTTGATCATTGCACAGGGCTGGGTTTTTTTGTCCATTGTTGTGGCAAGCGCTACAGTGTTCGCTTCAACCGTCTGTCAAACATGAACAGCGCTTCGCTCCCGTCTGGAAGCTAGCCTGGGTTAGTTTGAAGAATGACACTTGCCAGCCATGGCGTCATCCATTGAATTGTTCATCGTATAAATTTACCAAACTTATCAAACGACCCTTGTACTTGCAAGCTGTACAGGAAGCAAAATGACGTGGAACAAAACGGAAAGAAGTTCGAATCCGGAAGCGCGCAGGGGTTCGCCAATAGTGAACTCTATTAGCGGCGAGATGTTTTGGTGGCGCCCTCCTATGGTTTCCTCTCGTGACGTCATTACCTTGCAAACAACAAGTTCGATGGTGTTTGTAAATAGCATGGTGGAAGCTTGAAATCATTGCGCTCTCAAAGGAACACTGCCAACACCGTCAAAATTAAAGTTCTTTCATTCCTCTTATTTCGTCAATGATAAATCCCCTTTCCTACGTCATAGTCAGCGTTCGGCCAATCGTAGAAGGCCGACCACAGCGACGCTTGTGTTCGCTCTCGGGGCTAATAGTCTGTGACAGCTCAAGAGTGCAGTGGAAGCTCCGCTTCCAGCACGAGCTTTGTGGCCTTGATAGCACAAGTGTGCACGCGCAGCCAAAGCGCGGCGGAAGGCAAGAAGCGCGCGCTGAAGGCGGAGCTTCCACTGCACTCTTGAGCTGTCACCCACCATAGTGAGCTTGTTTACAACAGACAAATAAATAGCTGACGTGCATATTCCGCCGTATCACGACCAAAGCTATAATTGTATCTTTTTAGCAACCACGCGCAATAAAAGCCAAGGGTAATCGCTTTGGATGACGCCTCGGCAGCTGCGCGAGCACTCGTGCTGCGAGGATGCCATGTACGCAGTCAGGGCTGCCGTCTCACGCTAGCGCAGCCTCCATGGTTAGTCCATGTTAGCGTGAGACTGCGAAGTACTACTGAAAAGGTTGTGCAAGCGCGAGCGGCTAGCCTTGACAAACTCGACTGAAGTACTCTCTGCCCGAGCGCTCGCGCAGCCACCGAGGAGGGATTCAAAGGAAACGGCTCGCGCCTTTAGCATGCATGGCTAACAACAGTCCATGCTGAGGTGAGACAAAGTTTAGCCTGAGCCAAGGCGCCCTAAGCCAGAAGACCCTCTCTAACAGGCTCCAGTGATAAGAGAAAGCCCAGCCTGAAACAGAGCACTTTTAGCATCGTTTTACCTTATGTCCGATGCACTACCGCCGGTGCGAGGTAGGAAAACGCAGCGGATTCGGCTCGCGCTTCAATACTTCGTCTAACCTTAGCATGGGCTATTGTTGGTCGCGTGCTAAAAGCGCGAGCTATTTGCTTTCGACGACACCTCGGCGGCTGCACGAGGGCTCGTGTGGCGCGAACGCCAATCAAGGCTACCGTCTCGCGCTAGAGCAGCCTCTGGGGCCAGTCCATGCTAAGGTGAGACGAAGTATAGCTTTAACTTTGCTCGGTTTAAATTTGGCTTTTTAGCGATGGAGCAATAGTCTTGAGCGTTAGCTTATCACTTTAAATGCACATTGGCTGCGGGAGAAGCAATTACACATTGCACGTCTACGCTAGGCGAGCCCAGCTGTGACCTTGAGAGGTTCCGAAGTTCGGAGCTGTCTTGAGCGTGTTATCAGTGCTATGCGCTTACTGCATTACGATGTCTCCTCTCCGGATTCGAAGATAAGATTGGCGGTGCGGGCGGAAACAGAGGGCACATTGGAAATTGGAAAAGTGATTTGCTCGGGCTTAGGCGCCACATGTCGTCGCGGAATGGAACTAACCGAATGTCTCGGATTCTTGGCCATGGATGCATGTATCAGGAAGTTCTAATTAATTTTATATTAAAATAAAACGTCATGCATCCTAGGATTAAAGCTAAAAAATACGCGCAAACATTATTGTGACTTAAAAATTGTGTCTACTATGTTCAGATGTGTCCAATTATTTATTTATTTATTTTACACCTTAAGGGCCCGCAAACATTACATAGGGGAGTGATACAAAAATAAACGAGGCAAAACAAAAACAACATAAGCTAAGTAAAAAACACAACGCTAAAACATGTCAAATCATGTCGCTGGTACCATTTTGGCGGAACTGCTATATTGCGACATCTTCGGCAGAACTTAAAGAAAAGGTCAGCGGAGACGAGAAAGCTTAGAGACACTTAAGCTAGAGCTACCACATCTTATTTACGCATCGGCGGCACTCAGAGAGCCCGCAACCGGCGTTTGTTGCTCGGTTCACGTGCGTGGGACGTCCACTGCCGTTCCATGCTGGGAACATTAGAAGGCTCTGAGACGGTGTCGGAAGAAAACAATCCAGTATGGGATAAGCGGAAAGGGTATATGCGGCATTATCTCTATATCTCACTACACTGGCTACCGGAAGACGCCAGAGTGACAATCCTCTAATCCCAGAAGGAAATGGCTCGTCGCGGGAAACCCATCGAAGATATATAACGCCGACTCTTGCGCTCGCAATAATGCGATCACCGGATGTTTCTATTTTTGGCGACGACAGAAGGTCGTAGTGCAAGTGGCAGATGGCTATGCTGAGGGTGTATTGAAGTATTAATGTGTAATAATAATAATATATTATTATTAATATTATAATTATTTATAATTATAATATTATTTAATATTAATAATAATAATAATAATAATAATAATAATAATAATAATAATATTATTATTATTATTATTATTATTATTAATTTATTGATTCGCGTTAATAGTCGAAAAGTTTTTAAGCTGCGTCACAGCCCCTAATGGCTTGTGGGACTTGGGCCCCTCAATTGCATTAAGCAAGCACAATCTGATGACAGATAGCGATGACATTGCCTATCAACAGTAAGTTTGAAAAAAACGAAGAAGCCGCACAAAATGCCTAAATTACACAGGAGAAACGTGCGAACCGCACAACAAACCAGAGAGAAAGAAAAACAAAAAATACCCGCAAAACTGCTATCAAAACAGAGAGCGTAAAAAGAAAACTACGAAGTTACAAACATTACAATAGCCAAATTGGATTGCGAAAGCAAAAATCTCATATCTCTTGCTGACAGAAAGTTCTAGTAGGCATAAAACAACTCAGCTTAGCAGAAAACTTGCTGTAACCGCTCTAAGCACGACTTGCGTCAGATACAAAAAAGATACAGTCATGTCTCGGTAATATGGACCCCGTTAATATAAATACCCCCCTATATGCACACCAGTTTTGGAGACAAAGAAGGAAAATACATGCATTATTTTCTCGTTAATATGAACCACTCTCATTATGGGCGATTTTTTGGAGGAACGGAGGCGTCCATATTAACGAGACATCATGTAGACCAAACGAACATTCATAGCAGAACAGGTTCAGTAATAGTTACTAAAGAAAAGAGATTTAGCGCAATGTTCGCGAGCCTTTGTTTTAGCTTTCATTTGGAGTTCAGCAGGAGCAACGACTCGGGACGTCTGTGGGTTGGACTTACAATAAAATATCAGGAACACAGAAAGGCCGCATTTTCTTTCCATATTTGGTTTCTACTCGAGGTACTGAAAAACGCTCGCCGTTTCTTAGCGAGCGCTGAACAATATGATCGGTTTTAAAAGAGCTAACCCAATACTGTATCGTTATCCCCCATATTTCTAAAAGGGGTGGAAAAATGTGGGAGATCAACAACTTGAATAAATCCTTGTTTGGAGCATCCTCTGTGGTGTATGCAACTTCATGTACAATCCTTAGAATAGTGTCAATTTAGTTGCCACATTTGCGAACAATCTGCATATCAGTGATTCTAATACGCAGTACGCCAAATACCAATGCATTGGCAACCGGTTTTTGTACTGAGAGAGACAGAAACGTTTTCGTGGAATGCAAAAGGTAGGACACACTACGCAGTTTTCTGGCGATGTTGGTAAAAATGGGAATTCCAAGATAGATCGCAATCAAAAAGATACCTGAGTATTTAATTACATTAACTTACTCAGTGGGTGTACAATAATATTACTACTACTAATAATAATAATGAGGTGGTGAATTGGGGCAGTTGGTTGACGTTATACATGATAGAAAAAACAGCTCAGAAAACACGGACTACCACGAGGAACATACACGACCGGACAATTCTGTAAAGCATCGTCGTGTCGTGTATGTTCCTCTTCGTAGTCCGTGTTATCTGAGCTGTTTTCCGCATCATGAACAATAATAATAATAATAATAATAAATCTTTATTCGCAAATTGCCCAGTACCAAGATCAGTTTCGGGGAAGATCAAGCCATCAGGGGCTGTAGGACAGACCCAGCAGTTTAATTGACAAAAGTATCACAGGCACGGCGACGACGAGCACTCAACCAACAACAGAAATAGCTAAGCTCATAGGGCCCTGGAGTCACA